>VZRV01010927.1:1531792-1568869 GCA_013398115.1 Falcunculus frontatus | reverse complement strand
CGCCCGCCCCTGGGCGGGGCCGCCGGCGGAGCCGCCAATGGGAGCGCGCGGAGCCGCGGCAGCGTGCGGCGGCACGGGATGTAAACACGGCCCCGCGCGCCCCGCTCTGGCCGCCGCCGCGGCTGTCATCCCTCGGCCACCCGCGAGTGTCCCTGTGGCACCGGCCTCCTGGGCCCCCCCGCCACCTCGCTGGGGTGAGAGCGCCGGGCTGACACCGCACCGACACCCCGCGCCATGGTCGGGGGTGGCCGCCGGCTGCCGCACATCCCACTGCACGAGGGCGCGGTGAAGAAGAGGCTCAGGGGTGGCCTTATCGCTCTCTACAACCACCTGAAAGGAAGTTGTAGCCAAGTAGGGGTCATCCTCTTCTGCCGGGTAACAAGTAGCAGGACAAGAGGACAGAGTCTTAAGCTGCACCAGGGGAGGTTGAAGTTGGACATTACAAAGAATTTCTTCACAGAAAGGGTGATTAGACATTGGAATGGACTGTCCAGGGTGGTGGTGGAGTAACCGTCCCTGGAGGTGTTCAAGGAAAGACTGGATGTGGCACTTAGTGCCATGGTCTAATTGACATGGTGGTGTTCATTCAGAGGTTGGACTCAATGATCTCAGAGTTCTTTTCCAACCTAATTGTTTCTGTGATTCTGTGCCAGCAGAAGACAGGCCTCCCCCAAGCACAGCCTCCATGATATCCTGTGGACAAGCCCTATCTCCTACATGGCAGCTTACCACACCTGCCAGCCAGGCCCACCACTGCCCCTCAGGGTCCCATCGTGTCCAAAGTGTCAGAAAAATCCAGAAACGCCAGAGGTTTATGTCCGAAAAGGAGACAGAGAAGTGCTTCAACTTTATTCGAATAAAGGGAGAGAGTCCACTGGGGCACACACCCACGGGGTTTTCTCTCTTGGGGTTTCAGAGGGCGCAGTCTCCTTTTATCCTAAACTCCTGGCCACACGTTGCCCTCTTCCTTTCCCTGAGGAAAGGTACTAGGAAGGTACAGCCTTCCCGAACCGCCTACCACATATTCCTCCCTTGAACCTACTGTTTTACCCCAAAGTTCAGAAGTTCAGGCTTGTGCAGACTCTTGTCTGTTTCAGGAACCAAGCCGTCTGGCCTCTGCAACAAACCTGCTGCCCAGTGTCAGTAGAGACATTAAGACCCATTCCAAAGACGTTAACACCCATACCTTCACTCATCAAATTATTTGTAGAGACATTATCACACATCCTTCCTCTCAAAGGGCAGCAGAGCCCACTGCAGGAGCACCCACTCTGCAATCCCCTTCTCCAGCAGGAGATGATGCTGAAGCTTACCCTCAGTGCCAGCACACCTCCTGTTAACATCACTCAATGGTTGCGTGGAGTTTTCTCAATATATATTCCAATAAACCCCAAAAATAAAATCTACACTTCTCCAAATGCAACCAAACCCCACAGCACCACATACTTAGCAATGCTTTAAGCAGACACTTCTCTTTAAAACACCCAGTGCAGGGCACCTACAGCCATTTTGCTGATGAGGAACAACCAGCACTTTCTTGCAGCGCTGACCACATGTACAGCAAAACAGCACGAAGAGAAGCTGCCTTCAAGTAAATCCACATCTTCATTTTTTTTCACCTATTTTCTTTTCCCAAGTGTAACATTATTAAAGAGTAAACATAGGTTTTGCCTCCAAGTATGTATTATAGTAATTAAACACAATAACCAGGTGCTTACCCTGTGGTAGCTTTGCTACTTTAATGGGCAAGAGAAAAAGCAGTGCAGCCCACTAAGGCAGAGATGTCACAGTAGGGTCGCTGACAGCAGTTTAACAGGTCACAAGTTTTGGGCACCAAGGGCCATCTCTCAGCTGTGTCCTTACAGCACCTGATGAAGTGGGGACAACAGTTCCTGCAAACTTCAAGTGAAGCACTGACATGTGCAAGACAGACATTGCAGCCAGCCAGCCAGCCAGCCTCCTCAGCTCTGCAAAATGTCTGTTCCAGACCTTGTCATGAAGAAAATCTGCTAGTTGTGGCTCAAAAGGAATGCAAAAAAGCCCAAACCTAACTTTCATTTAAACAATCTTTTGTCAACTGAATATATTGCATCAGCTCATTACAAGAAATCTCACTCATGTCACAGTTCAGGATACCTCATGTGGGTATCTCTTTTAGTTGACTTCCACTGAAATCCCCCAGCAAGATGCATCCTTCTGTCTGGAAGTTCATCTCCTACTCCACTGACTACAGAGAAAAGGTGGTCCCTGAATTTGGGCAAACTTGACCTAACTGACGTCTTGCCTTTAACTGACTTGCTGAAGTTGAAATACTACCAGAGCTAATTTGTTAAAAAGAACTGAAACTTCAGCAGCAAGAGAAGAGAGACAAATTATCTTTTTTCCCTAAAAAACCTCCACCCTTCACAAGTGCCTAATTAGGGCTTGTTGGCAGCCAGGCTCACACTGCCAAGTGGGTTTGGTACATAAGGAGTAAATTCCACGGCACATTGTGAAAGAAGAATACTGCAAAGCTAAAGATTGAATGGGTCAGGTTGGCCATGAATAGGTCTCAGCACAAAGACTGTAATGGCTACGCTGCTCATTTTTCTAGACCTTTTGATGTGAGCTGCTGCAGGTCACCTGCCACATTTTTGTGGTTTTGATTCAGTAGTGGAAAATGCACCAGGTCCCATGAGCATTCCCCATCCTGCCAGCAACATTCCCCACCAATTTTCATCAGTTAAAAAACCCCACAAGACAACCAACCAAACCAAAACCCCAGAAGCTAATGTGTAATCAAATCCTGCAGCAGACAATGAAATTATGATTTTAATGCAAGCTAACACACTGACCTTTTGATGTGGCAATAAAATTGAAGTGAGTTAGTCCATGCTGAGACATTTCCAAGTGGATTGACATACCGTACATCCTCTTTCACTGTGTGGATGGCTCCGTAGGGAGGATGAACGTAAAAGAAGATTTTTTAAGCTTCTAGAAATATACTACTGCCTTATTAAGGTATTTGGGTGGTCAGCTATCAGTCTGCCCACAGAACTTTTGAACAAGTCAAGAGATTAACTTCTGAAGTATTAGTTATACAGCAGTAACTCCAGAACAGTATTTTCATCAAGAAAAAGCTGGCCATAAAAAAGAAATTTTACACGTATCCTGTTAAGTCTTAGTTCAGTCTCATTTACTAAGTCTGATATATCATGACCAGACCATGGGAACAACAGTGCCACAGCAGTATCAGCATGTTCTTTTGATGAGTCATTCCTCTGTGTTCCAAAAAACCCAAACCTTCCTTGCAAGTATCATTCAGTAACAGTCACAATATTTTGTGGTTATAAACATGCACCAGAAGTCAATGAGACAAAGAAAGCAGATACTACACTGTTTCCTCATCAAGTCATTCAGTAATTATGGTTCTCTCTGACATTTAACACTGATGAAGGCACTCCATCAGAGACATACAAGAATTTATATACACAGAAAAACTAGAATGTAAAATAAGAACTTAAACCAATAGTTACATTGATACAACCCTTCATACGAACACTTTTTCTCCAGCACAGAGAAGTTTCAAAAAACACTAGTTCATGGTGTTTTGGAGACTGTCCAAGCTAAATTTTAAAAGTTGCATGAGGTCGGAAATAAGCACCCCTAAGAGGAACACTATCAGCTTTAACTATGTTAGGTTATCTGTATGGATACAATTATACAAGCATAATTGATCAAACTTTCTCCTGAAGAATATCGTACAGCTCTCAGCATAGACTTGGTGCTTTGATAAATATACAGGACAAAATCTACATTTCAAAGGGAAAGATTTTACTCATTTCTTGCTCTGGGAAGATGGATGCTTTGTTGCACAAATACATTTTCACTGCTGTCAGTTAAATAGATCATTTTGTCACCCTGCTTGTTTGGTGGGAGAGAATTAAGTCAGAAACTACTTGTAACAACTCAGCCCATAAAAATCCATGGAAGACTGTATCCAGCGTGCTGAGAGAGCTGGCTGATGTCATTTCAAGGCCACTCTCCGTGATCTTTGGAAAGCCACAGAGATCAAGGATCCTTGGCAACTGGAGGCAAAAAACCCCACTCAATCATATGGTTTCAGAAAAAGCCAAAATAACAACTCGGAGAAGACTGCTGAGCCCATTTCTTATATTCAAGATTTCCTGTATTTCAGCTTGCACACATTGCCTTTTGTCCTTTCACTAGGCACCACCAGAGAAGAGTCTATTCCTCCTTCAGCTGTTTATATACCTTGACAAGATCACCCAAGACTTTTCTTCCCCAGCCCAAACAATCTCATCTCTCATCCTCTCCTGGTAATTTCAGTCTTCACTACTATTATTCCCTGGCCTCTTTCTGGACACCCCATAGTACATCCATGCTCTCTCATACTGGGAGCTCAGCACTGGACACGCCATTCAGATGTGTCTCACCAGCCCAGAGTGGAGGGACAGGATCACCTCCCTCCACCTTGCTGGCAACACTGTGCCTGATGCAGACCAGGAAGCTCTGAGTTTTTGGGGCCACGAAGGTACACTACTGGCTCATGCTCAACTTCATGTCCACCAGGACCCCTGGGGCCCTTTCTGTCAAGATGATTTCCAACCAGGCCTGGTGCCTGGGGTTCTTATTCCTCCAGGTACAAGACTTCATATTTCCCTACACTGAACTCCATGAGGTTCCTGTTAGCCCATTTCTCCATGTTAAGGTCCTTCTGAATAGCAGCACAGGCTTCTGGTGCATAAACAACTCTGCCCTATGACCCAGATCGTTAATAAAGGTTTCTAACAGTGTAAGGATCCTGCATTGATAGGGTGCACCAGTAAAAACAAGCTTTCAGCTTGGCTTCATGTCACTGATCACAGCACTTCGAACACAGGGTTCAGCCAGCTCTCCATACACCTGCTCACCATCTGCTTCACACAATCCGTAATTCATTGCTTTGGGAAGATGCTATGGAGGACAGTGTCAAAAGCCTTGATAAAGGCAAGATGAACAACATCCACCACTCTCCCCTCATCCACTGAGCCAGTCATCTGTAGAAGGTTGTCAGGCATGCTTTTCCTTCCATAAATCTATTCTGGCTGCTACTAATCACCTTCTTGTTCATTTTGGAAATAGTTTCCAGGACTATTTGCTCCATTACCTTCCCAGACATCAAGGAACAGTCTTGTTCCCCTGTATCTTCTTGTCTATAGGAAGGATAGGAAGGACACTTGCCTTCCCTCCAGCCCTCAGGAATCCTGTCCATTACCAAGCCCTTTCAGATAATTAAGAACAGCTTCACAAAGACATCAGCCAGCTCCTTCACCAGTCATGGGTGCATCCCATAAAACTGTGTATGGTCCATTTCTTACCTTGAGACTTCTCATCCAAGGGTTGACCTTCATTGCCTTAGCATTTCTCACTGGCGTCAGGGGCCTGGAGTCCCAAAGGCTGGTCTTCCCAGTAGACACCAAGGCAAAGAAGACATGGAGTACCTCAGCCTTTTCCATGTCCTTTGTCACATGGATTCCTGTCCCGCTTAGCAGCAGGCTCACACTTCCTTTGATCTTCCTTTTGCAGCTGGTCTATCTGTGGAAGGCCTATTGTCCTCCACATCCCTTGCCAAATTCAGCTACAGGTGGCTTTGCTTTTCCTTCCGTAACCCCATCCCTAGTCATCTGCACAGCATCTCTGCCCCCCTCACGGGATACCTGTACCAGCAGCCTTCCATACATATCTTTTCATGGTAGTGCATGGCAGGGAAGTGATAGGCACTGGGGCATGAGTTGAAACGAGAGGTTCAGCCAAGATATGGAAAAAATTCCCTGCCCCATGCACATTTCATGTGGTTTTTATCTCTGTCCTGTTCATCTACGGAGCTCCTGCATGTTGATCAGGAAAGGCAGCAGTCAGCAGAGATGTGCAACACTGCTCAGATGCACATTATCACCTGATCAGCAATGCAAACTGATTCCCAGAGGAACTGCTGTACTAAAGAAAGCATTGGGACACTCAGTACCTGCCACCTGAACAGGGTGCTCAGGCATTTGGATTTTCACCAACCTGTAATATTAAAGAACAGACTGACAATTTTTAATAGACCATTTTTTTATTAAGAGTTAAGATCATGTTTCCCCCAGTGCGCAGAATGCACTATGAAAACAAAATACAGAAGATCACTTTAGTAAATACACACTGGTTAAGCGATGCTACTTTTTTTTGGCAAAGTGCTGTATTTTGTCTGTTTTCAGCTTGTGTTAAACTATTAAAAATAAGAGCCACACATTCTTCCATATCAAAAGGACTGCTACAAATAGAGAAGTGGCTCTGGAGAGAAGCTGCCATATATGCATAGACTGATGTACAGTATTAATCCCAACTGAAATGTCCCTTTTGAATCTTCAAGTTTGCTGTGTAGAAGGCACAGTTTAAAATGCAAATCTGTTCATTGACCAATACATATGAAAATACAATTTCATCAAGATTCATGAATATCAATCAGTATGAGACAGTGCAAGGCCTCCACTTTTACAAGAAAAACACACACTTTAATACAATTCAAAAAACCATATAAAAAGCCACACAGCTCACTATTAAAACAGAAAACCAAAACAAATCTAATTGCCCAATAGCTCCAGGCACAAATCAGGGCTAAACCAACATAAATATGTAAAACAAATTAACAAAAAGCCATTGATGTAGTACTTTCTCACACAATAATATGGTTTCCAATATTACAAATTGAGAAGCACAGCTTTGTGCAACATAATAGTTTATATCCTGAAAGATATAGGTTTTCATCACCAGAAAGTCATCTAGTAATGCAGTATAAAAAGATCAGTATCTCCCAATTCTAGGAGCAGTCTAAAGTTGCATTTACTTGCCTACTGAGAAGAACAGACAAAGGCTCTCATTTTAATGCCTGGGAGCCTTGTACTTTCAACTCCACCTCCCCATTAAGAGTTAAGGGACTACTTACTCCTTCCAACACAGGGAGGTGGAGACTCCACCTTCCTTCATTTCACTTTAAGAAAATTAAAGCTGAAAGAAAGTAGTTACTTTTATATAAAGAAAAGTAATACAGGAAAGCAAAGAATTTTCCTGAGCTAGAAAGTTGGCGGTGAGGATACGGAAGTTTAAGCTTGACAAAAAGTTGGAGTGATAAAGGTAGATAATCTGAGGCAAGTAAGAGTACTTGTGAACAGATAAGAGACTGGTGAAACTACAGCTATTTGCAGATAAACCAAAGTATCCGGCCCACGTGAAAATTGTTGTACGGACACGGGCACATACTACTGAAAGGAGCAGTAATAAAATATCTCTTCTGGAAACTCATGATGTGACTAATTTTGTTTTCTTTCAGTGTCCATGTGAACTCAATGTGTCAAAAAAAAAAAAAAAAGACTAGTGTATCCAGGAAAGCACCTCTTGCTTTTACACATTTAATTATTTTCAGCATCTCTTTGTGACAATCCTAACTAATTCCAGTAAAGCAGCACATCTGCAGTGAAACAGAGGTTATAAATGCTGTTCCCTGTATGCTAAGTAGGTTCCACAACAATTTCAGCTGCAGAACATGCAACAGACCCACTGTCACAAGGTCAATATCAAGGTCAATATGAATTGTTGGGGTTCTGCTTCAGTGAAATTGAAGCATTTGGCTGAATTTAAATACTTCATAGGCCTGGAATAATTCACATTATTGACCTTGCCTTATTTCAAAGGCTCCTCACATGACTCCTTATACCAACTTCTGTATAAGGACTGGAAGACACGGTTGAGTATAACGTTAACACTTTAATGACCTAGGCACTAAACACAAGGGAAAACAGCAAGTCACCTTAAGCACTGGCAGAAAGGAAGATAAACTTGCTTTTATTTTCTCCCTTCTTTCAGTGCAGATTTCTGCTTCCTTACCTCCATATCCATTTAATCCACTTCCCAGATTGATCTATCAGGGTTCGGCATGCTACTGGCTGCTGTGTAACACACAGTTTTTGTTAACAGGTGAACGTTACTTTACCTGTAGATGTAGCTGGCAGTGCCTGCCAACTTCCAAAACATCTTGCACAGTGTTCTTAAGAAAACTACTTGCTAGTTTTGAATGGCTTTTCTTTCCTCTTGGCCCATGGAATTGCTGTCCAGTCCTTCTGCCTCCAATGGGCTAGGAGAACAACCACAGCCAATTAATCAATTTTTATACACTGTTATCACTGTGTTTAGTTCAGCATCCACTTCTCCCTGCCTCACACCACCCTTCATTTCCAGTCCCTATTAACTTGGACTTCATTTTCAAAGAGAGAAAATTAGGAGAACTTTGAATAAAAGCTTCCTTCTAGCTACTTTTGAGCTACTCTCAATCTGTAAATATAAGACAATCTAATAACAATTTGTAGCTCAGAAATAGCTGTCCATCAGCCTTACTTCTTTGAAGAGCAGTCAGCTACTGATGGGATTAAAAGAACAGTCAATCCACCATCCTTTTCCTTTAACTAGACTAGAGAGAAAATGAGATAGGGCAGGGGAAATACATGTTTCAAAGACAGAAATAGTTAGAGAAAGGAGTTAGAGAAACTCAAAACTTTACCAAGTAAAACACAGTTCCGTTCTCTGTGTTGTGCATCTGCACATTACCCAAAGGTTCACTTTTCTTCCCACTCCACTGTAAGGTACTACATCTGTAACACCAGTGCCCTACTGTACTGCAACAATATTGGTGGGACATTTAACCCTCTTTCAATATCCACATCAAACACCCAGCACACCTACACAGACCCCACTAACACAAGTAAGTTCTAAGAATTTAGATGAAATGTCCTTCTTGAAACAGCTAAGCACAGCTATGTAATATCCACTGGCAGCTATAGTATTTCCCTGTTAGAAAGTAATCATATATGCTGAATACAGACAGATACACAAGCTGTCAAGTACTGGTCATTAAAGCATATGGCTAACCTCAAATTTTCTAACTCCATTTTGATTAATCCAAAATGTAACTTATTTCCATCTCAGTTAAGTTTTTTTAAAATATCAACTAAGAACCCATCTATACATCATAGTTTATAAAACAGCACACAAACTATTGTACTGATAGGCTTCCAAGACACTGATATTTAACATCAACATTTAGAACTTGCTGCAAGATGTTTGGAGATTTGTGTCTTTTGAAAATAATGCAACACTAGTTATGATTGTGTTTGAGGGATTGACAATCAGCTTCAGATTGACCACACTTACCTACACAATGAAAACAAGAGCAACCTAAGAAACAATTAGACCATAGATTAAAACCACAAGAACCATCAGTAATTGAACTGACGCTGGCAAGGCTGGTGAACAAACAGTCCGTTGTGCTTGATTTGCCGAGAGTGGCAATCCCTGGTAAGGTTTTGGCGACGGAGACTGTTTCTATTGATGTAGTGTCTTTCATTATGTTCTTTTATCCAGTGGGTAGGACGAAAGCTCTTGTTTTTTTCCAGAAAAGTTGAACTAGTAGCAAGAGCTGTGACATAGCAGTGAACACGCTGTCCCGTTTCATTTCGGGCCTCCAGTCTAGAAATGTAACAAGCAGGTATCAGTCACTATGAGGTGCATTGAAAAACAAGCAAAATAACGGGTAGAACACGGACATAAACATCCAGCATTTCAAAAGGGTACTCTTGTTCTACTGGACAGAGATTTGGGCTGAGGTGAGGTCAAGGCACTTACCACAGTGGTAAGTGATGTGTAGTTCTGCTAACTCACTTTTTGTGTGAGGGCCCCACAACAGCCTTAACTTTCGGTCTCTTACTCTACTGTGCTCTTTCTTCCCCACATCACCTCCCTAAGCCCAGGATGCAATACAGATCAGAAATATAAGGCAATGTGTGTCACACTGCTCCAGCTTTAGAAGACTTGAGACTTATCTCAAGTCTCATGTCTTGAGAGATGATTTTAAACTATGCAAAGTTTGGTTTAAAATCATCTTGAACATAGGAGGTTCAGCCTGAAAACAGATGCACACTAACAAAAGTGCATTTCAATTGCCAGCCACACAAGTAAATCCAAACAATGTTCATGCAGAGGAATGGAAAGGTAGACCAATTGTGACACACATGAGAAATAACTTAGAAGGATTGTTCCTCAACCAGCCCCCTAAATTTCACGAGCAGTGAGTCAGCATTTTTGGCAAACCCTTGCTTCATCATGCACTAGTGAAAAACAAACCAGCAGCCTAGGCAAGCAGCGACTGACATATTGAAAAAGGACTTCCCTACTTGACAGAACAATCACTGGCATTTCCTGAAACTTCCAAAGTAAAGTTAAAAATAGCCTAGCTTTTTTAAAAGCAAAGCAAAACCCAAATCTGAGTGCTAGAGCTGGTGTGAGACCAGTGGCAGCAGAGTTTCTTGCCTTCTGTCTCCCCTCTCAGGGCCCAACAACCAGCTGTCAGCTGGTCAGCGGCACCCAGGAAAGATGTCTGCAAGACCAGGAACTTGCTCAGGTATGAGCAAGAGGTCTCTTGGGAAGTTTGTTTTTCAGCACTAGCATGACTTTATCATAAAGTCTCTTCTGGAAGAGCTTAACTTGTAATTATTGTATGATGTCTCTGTAGACATAAATCAGCTCTGCCATGCCCCTGGTACGCCCTTTGTGGCCTTACTCCGGGAGTCTGCAGGTGCCTGACATGAAGTAAACTCTTCTGCCTCTCCACACCGGAGGGAAATAATCCTTGTTATCAAGGGAATACTCCCTCCCTTCTACTGTTTTCTTATTTTAAATATCCTAGCCTTGCTTTTGGATCCTTGGGTAGCTTGATATGACTGACTGAAGACTACAGAACAGTCATACGTGACATTCTGGTCCTCCCCTGTTTATTCACTGGATACTGTCCTAAACCTAGCACTTGAAATATCAAGCAAAAAATAAGTGAATAACAAGCACAAATCAATTCACAGTGCCTTGAAAATACAGTCTTTGCAGATTACACCAGTTTAATTTACATGAGCGTACCTGTAAATATGGGACTACTATTTTCTATGTGGAGCGATCCCTTAGCACATCCAACAGTGCTGGAGCTGGAACTTCAAGTGAAGCCTTTCTGGGGAAAGCTATTAAGGAGCCAGGAAGCCACACCACAGCCATTACAACCTGTATTTCCTAAGTATACCCTTAGCTAGCAAAGGGCAGCAACTGCTAATACAAACTGTTGAGGTTTTGTTATGGAAAAAAATGACTAATCTGACAAATGGGGAAGTTTATACAACATCCTTTTGCTTTGAAAGGAATTTAAAATGAGAAAAGAGATTTCCTCCACAAAAGGAGAAAAAATGGTTTAAACTTGCTGACTGAAGATACTTAAGCTTTTCCCCCTCTCTTATCAAATACCCTTCCAGCAATAGTTTGCAAACCAGCACTCTTCTATTTGTCATCATAAAATGACACTGGGATAGCAGAGGTGGTTTGAATTAGCTAAAAGGCCACATACTCCTCCAAAATGTAGCACTTTGGTACCTTAGGTGCATTTAGTAGGCTGGCACAAGTGAGTTCCATGCACCAAGAGAATAGGGTTGATGAGTCTCCATCATATTGTCAAAATGGAATTTCAGAGGGGCTGTGCCTTCAGCCAGACCATCACTACATACCTTCGCTGCTGCACTTCCAGTGTCTATTTTGCTAGAAAGCAGAAGTGTCCTGTTCATTGTGCTACAGAACCACACCTCACAAGAAACATTAAAGGCTTCAGACCCCCAACCCAATTATTTCAGTAATTTTTCTGCACTTAGCATTTTGGCTTGTTAAAGCAGATGTAGTTAGGCTTGATCAAGTAATCATTTGGCACAAAGGTTAGTCCTAAAACCAGTATTGCTTTGGCAGACAAGGCTCTAGAGGAAGCAGTGTTGCTAGCAGCCTGATCAAACAAAAAGCACTGTCCCAAAACAGTAGTACTTACTGTGCCAGTGTGCCTTAAGCAGCTTTTCTTGGCCCTACAATATTAAATGGCCAACCATTAAACCACTAGAGACTTCAAAACATCTTTTGAAACTTACTGCAATATCAGTGTAACCAGTGTTCCCAAATTCTGCAGCCTACCTCAGCTTTAGACTTAAGTCTCACCCCAGCTGTCCCACAAAATACCCTGTACAAGAGCCTAAATCCTCTGACAAAGCAACAGCACAGAGTTCAGCGTTAAGAAACTTAACTGCACACTAGCTGAAGAGCACACCCTTAGCTTCTCCACATATTAAAGCAGCTTAACTGTACTGTATAACATAAGAGAGAATTCTTCTCTGGAAGAATTTACATCAGTATCCCTAGCTGAAGTGACTGAAAAGTCAGTATCCAACTTTGAGTGTTACTATTCACTGCAAATCGGTATTTTAGATAAAGTGGCTTACTGTTTTTTGCTAGGGCATGCCTTGCAGCCTACAATACTCTTGCAGATTCCTTCAGACCCTCATTTTAAAGGTCCTGTCTGCTCATAGTTTCCCCCAATTTAACTTAAGCTAGACCCCTGATGCTTAACATCATGAACTGTCCTCCCAAACAATTACACAAATCCCATTTCAAAATCAATACTATCAGCACTATACTTCAACATTATACAGCAGCATGCCATCGCAAAGCCACCTGTTTCTTTGAACTAAGAACTTAAATATGGCAAGGAGCTGATCACACAAGTCAATAAGCATCTACCTACAGCAACTCAACCGCTACACTCATTTCTTCCTGTATAGCAAAGCTTAGTATACTGTGATTTTTTTCTTTAGTACTATTGTTTCTAAACTTAAGAACTAGATGGGATGAAAAGTCAGTCTTTTTTATTAACTGGGATTCACAAAATATCCAATTATTTCAAAATCAATAAATGCCCAGGCAAGTATGGGGTCATAATGGCCAAGAAATACTCTATTTGCATACATCCATGTATACTATACTTGTACAGCTGTAGACACAAACACCAAAGAATCCCAGTGCATGGCAAATGTGCCTCTACAATAAATCCACATGGATACATTTTTAGGACCCAAAACCAAAAAGCACAACTTCTATTTTTAGTAAGGTAAGTTTGCTGCACAAATTTTTACATTGAGGGGACTAAGTTTTGTGGAATCTTTCAGTTTGCTTTTGTTCCATAAGCCACTTGTTGGAAAATTTAACCCTGTCCTTATCTATCACTAGGTTGAGGAATGAAAAAAAAGCCCAAAGAATCCTCTCACCTAAACCCCAAACCACCTCCCTGTCAGGATAATTAAAGTACTGTGTTTCATCTCACTAAGTGACTGAAAGAGTACTGACTAGCAGTTATAAAAAACACACATAGCTGTGGAGGGGGCAAAGGGCTTTCATGTCTACGTTACTGGCTGTGCAGTTAACTGCCACCAGTTTCAACAGGACTGGAACATACTCTGCAAGGGAGTAATAAGGCTCCATAAATATTCACTGTAGTGCCAAAATAGCACACCCAAATGTTTCCTGACACAGCCATCTTGTATAACATTTTTCTGAGTGGGCAGGCACCTGACCGCTCTACACACTTTGTGTAGTATTCATGCTTTATTCACCTCCCCTGAAATAAGCTGGAAAATTCAGTATTAAGTGTCTAAGCTGAGCAAGCAGAAACCAGATATTTTCAGCACCAAAGCTCCTTGACAAGAGAATTCAGACATACCTGGGACTACCTGGGCTGTGAAACTCCTCATCCCCACATCCAGTCTCATTAAGGCTGTGACAGGCATTGTGGACAGCATACACAGACATGCTGGGATGCTCTATTAAGAGGTTCTCCATCGGACTGGTCTCCACTTTGATAGTGGTTAATCCACCCGCAGTAAAACACGGGGGAGGGGTAATAAACCAGCTCTCCTCCATAGGACATGACTCAAACTGGATGAAGCAAGACTCGCTGGCCTCCTGCAAGTGTTCCAAGGGAGACGATAAACAAGAGAAGACGGGCGAGCTGTCCGTGGCTGATGCTTCAACGTCTGCTTCCTCCACGGAGCAATTAGTGCAAGTGTCTGCTGTAGGGGACCATTTGTCAGTGGAGAGGAACCCATGAATGTTGGTGATCGCAAGAGGTTGGAAACAACAAGGTTGCACATAGCAAGAATGGGATATGAAAAAAATAATAGTAAAAAAAAAAACAAAGAAAAAGAAAAAAAAAAGCCCTGTTAGCACATACACAAGTTTTTACTTTTTAAAAGCAGGGGAAGGGAAAAGGGAGTTCCTAGACAAGCCATGTTAGAAATGTAAAACAACTGTTATTAGTAAAGCTATATAATTGCGAAATAAGTCAAATACATTTTATTTGTATAAGTGGTTCTGCTGAAGCCTGTGTCAGGCTTATAAACCTGACATCACTTTTCTCACCAATTTACACAACATGTATTAGTACATTTGTTTGAAAGATACCCTACATTCTGATCCCATACTGGTTTTGCTTAGATAAAGTTTCCCCAAGCTACTGGTTTGTTCACATGGAGTAAGACAAGCAAGGGCCAGAGCAAGACAACGGCAGAGCTTATGTCTGACAGATATCTTACCTATAAAGTCAACCAGAATCCACTCGTCATCTTCCTTCTCACTGAACTCTGGCTCTTGGCTGGACAAGCTATCAATCTCTCCCATGAGCATGTTATTTAACCTCTGGAACATTACTAAGGCAGGAACAAGACTTTGGCTGGTAGGTCTTTATATCCAAGGTTCAAGGCACAGCTCACACTGTACTAGCAGAGTGGCATAGACTTGAGATTAAAGTGCATAGATGCTTTATCAGCTTAGGTGCGGGACATGCAGAAGCATGACTTGTAAACAGCTTGTGTGAAACCTGCAAAAAATGATGACAAGGATCTTAATGACAAAGCCAAAGGTAACATCCCTAGAGAACAAATTAAAAGCCCCTTGTTAGTGCAGTCTGAGGTACCAGTGAACATTTTTCTCCAAAGAGGAGAAGCAGCTTCACTGGCATTCACCATCCCCCCCCAGCTAGATACACACAAAAACCCCAATCCTAGGTCTCTCCTGGGAGCTGACTGTCTTCATCTCCCTCCTCCTCTGTTCAGCTCCTCCTAAGGGAGGAGAGGACTCTTGTACAGGATTCTTGCATCTACACTCCCCTAGCTCCCTGCCTGTCTTCCTCCATGTCAGAGAGATGACAAGGGCAAGTTTTCTGCTCCAGACAACTCATCTCCTCTGCTGACATAGAGGAACGCCTGTGAGGGCTCCCAGGGAAGCCCAAAGCAGTGTTTTTCCTCTGTTCCACACATTTCAGGGCCACTGACTACAAGTTAACATAGTAGCAAGGCATATCCTGTCTTCAGGTTCAAAGTACACCACAGAGTTACCAGTGAGATCATTTTCACAGCAACCACCCAACTAATCATGTATCCTAAGTCTAAGGAACATGGAAAAGTATCGGGTATGTGCTCATTTCTCGATTCACTCCCCTAAATCTACTGGTCACCAAAAGCCTGACCTCTGCATCTGGCAGTTAAGATGAAAAAGCCCATTAGTACCAAGAAGCTGAATGTTTAAACACCTCAGATCAGCACACTTACAGTCTTTGATATTTATGTATGAGCCAATAAACAGAAGCCATTAAAGCAGCTGAAAAAGTAAAAACTATGAGGAAAATACTCACCAACTTAACTACAAATTATTTTTGCCCATAGCAATATTTGAATCATCACAGAATTATTACAGATTTAATACCTGTATGATAATTAAATAGGAAAGAATATATCCATGTAAGACAGTATGAGTGTCTGCATTCAGAAAGGGAGTAAGACACATGACAGTAGACAAACTCAGATATTAAAAAATACAACCAATAAAGAATATTACTTAAGGCCAGTATACCCTGCTTCACCCTAGAACTCTCAGGCCACACTAAAGAGTTGTTTGGACCTCCTGTGTCATCTATCCCATGACACTAGACCCCACCACCTACTTGTTCAATGTAAGGACAAACACTTGCTCCATGCAGCACTGCTTCTGTACACATTTGTGCAGCTTCCTCCTTATTCAGACAGCGCAAAAGGATAACAGCAGAATTTAAAGTCATCTTCAGGAGCAATACTAAGAGGTACAGCGAAACTCAAGAAGTTATGCACTCTAGTTCCTCAGGAGAAACAACAGACCGCAGGAAAACACAAGACTAGAAACAACAGGCACAGCTGCAATAGGGATACAAATCTATTTTTAAGGACCGCACTTGAAAATGAAACATCAGGGCTCTCCTAAAGAGAGCTACAAAAATGATCGGAAGTCTAAAGAAAATCAATAAAATTTTAAAAATGGAAAAGCTTAACAGAGGGAAAGAAAAAATTAAAACAGCAGTCAATTATGTGAAGAAAGAGGCAAGCATTTATTGCCTTTTTACCCAGATCAAGGAGAAGTGGCTTTAAACTGCAGCAAAGTTCAACTTTCAGTGGTTACTAGCAGGAAACACTTTTAACCATTAAGGTCGCTAAGCCCTGGATGGGTTACCTAAGGAAATGCCAAATGCCTACAGCACTCCTAAGCACCTTCTTGAGAAGGTTTGAGTGCTTCAGTTATAGGCAGAGCTTACTACGGATAACGAAATGAACTCTAAGGGAAAGCTTGAAGCCTGTATCTTTCCAGCTACCTTCCACATCCTGCCCTAACTCTCTCCTGGCATCAGGCCTATGAAGAATTGAGTTTGTTTTTTCTTTAGGCTAACTAGCGAGCCATTGCACGGCTGCTGATCAGCACTGGCTTTCCCTGTACTCCCACACATGTGTATTGCCTCCTTCCTAGATCAAGCCTGGAGGCACCTTCAGGCAGAGGCCGTCTTTTTGTTCTGTGCACAGAGTGGAGTAAGATGAGAGCTCACACTCCTCTAATAAGGCTCCCGAGGCACCACAGCAACATAAAATAATTAACCTCTAACAAGTAAGAGAGAGATCACTGTTCCTGAGAATGTAAGCTAAACAAACCTCAGCTTTTGACCCACAAATGACTTTCTGTACATCAAAAGCAGTTTGTCCCATTTTTCCCTTCCCCCACCCTAAGGAGGATCCAAAAAAACATCTGAATCATTTTGTCCTGGTTTCATCTCCAGCTGGGCTTAAAACCACGGCACATTTAGAAAGTGGTTGATGCTTTGACATCTTTTTGGACAAGCGCCTTTAAAAAGGCCACGCTTATGTGCTATTGTGCAAGTCAGACAGCAAAAGAGAAGTTAGGCTGTTATTAAAGACCGTCGTCTGGGGAGGAAAACGGGACAGAAACCGAGAGAGGCTTTCGAGTTCTTAGGCAGGAACTGTCAGCCCCAGGGAAACACAAGCCTGGGAACAACTGACTCAGCTACAGTAATGATTAAGAGGCTGTTATAGATAACACATCCAATGAATGTCAATATTACAGTATCGCTGCATTTAAAAAGTATTTTTCCTTTTTTTTTTTTTTTGTTTCTAACCTAGCAAAGGAGATGGGGTATGTACTAAGCAAAAAGAAAACACAACCAAAAAAAGACATCTCCCAGTCCTGGTGCATCCTGTGTTAAGAGAGCCGAGCTGTTGATCCCCCCGCGCCCTCAGCTCGCAGCTCCGTACCCACCACCAGGAGGCTCCACACAGCCGCTTCCAGCGGCACCGGGGCTGGCCCGGCAGAGCCCGCAGCAGCTGCGCACCTTCCCCGCTACGCTCCGGACGCTGGCCGGGGGACGGACGAGACCACCGGCTGCTCGACAGCCGGGACAACGCCAAAACCCCCCGGCCTCGGCGCCCTCCCAGCGGAGAGAAGCCGGGATAGGAGCACAGGAAAACGGGAGCTCCGCCGCTGCTGCTGCTTTCCATCGCTCAGACCGCAGGAGACCATCACACCCGGGACACCGGCAGCGCGCTTGGTGCCCGCAGTTCCCCGCAAAGCGAACTCACCCAGACCGCGATCACACCAACCCCGCGCCGCCTCCGAGGAGCCCTTTGTTGTGAGGGCCCGGCGCAGCTGACGGACCGGCCGCCGGCCACGCCCCCCCCGCGCCTCCGCCAATGGGCGCCGCTGCCGCCTGTCGCTAACGCACGTGACGGGCGGGCGGGGAGCGCAGGGGGCGGGGCGGAGCAGCCGGGCCCCGCCCCTCGCCCCGCCCCCGCGGTGTTGGATTGGAGGGGAAGGGAAGGGAAGGGAAGGGAAGGGAAGGGAAGGGAAGGGAAGATCGTGGGGTTCCAGAGACCTGCCGCGCGCAGGGACACCTCCACTAGACCAGGCTGCTCAGAGCCCCAGCCAACCTGGCCTTGAGCACTTCCAGGGATGGTGCAACCACAGCTTCTCTAGGAAACCTGTTCCAGTGCCTCAGCACCCTCATCGTGAAAAATTTTATAGTCTCCCTGGAGCCTTCTCAAGGCTAAACAATCCCAACTGTCTCAGTTTTTCTTCACAGGAGGGATGCTCCATCCCTCCAATCATCTTGGTGTCACTCCTCTGAACTTGCTCCAACAGGTCACAGAATCACAGAACAGGTGAGGTTGGAAGGGAGCACAGTGGGTCATCTGGTCCAACCTCCCTGCTCAAGCCGGGTCATTCCAGAGCACATGGCACAGGATTGTGTCCAGATGTTTCTTGACTATTTCCAGTGAGGGAGACTCTACCACCTCTCTGGGTAGCCTCTTCCAGTGCTCAGTCACCTGCACAGTAAAGTTCTTCTTCATGTTCAGATGGAACTTCTGTGCATCAGTTTCTCCCATTGCCTCTTGTCCTATTGCTCGGCACCACTGAGAAGAGCCTGGCTCCATCCTCTTGACACCTTCCCTTCAGAGACTGATAGACATTGATGAGGTCCCCTCTCAGATATCTCCTATCGAGGCTGGACAGGCCCAACTCTCTCAGCCTTCCTTCATAAGAGAGATGCTCCAGTCCCTTGATCAACTTTGTAGCTCTCTGTTAGACCTGCTCCAGGAACTTCATATCCCTCTTGTACTGAGGTCCATGTCCTTCCTGTGCTGAGGACTAGATGCAGGACCCCAAGTGGGGTCTTATGGGAGCAGAGTATAGGAGAAGAATCACATCCCTCAACATTTATTAGGCTGAAGCACCTTAGCTGCGCTGTAAAGTTTCCAAGTCATAGATGTAAAGCCCTAGAAAACTCATATATTAGATCTCTTACCCTATCCTTCTAAAAAGAAAAGGCAATGATTGTACATGCAGCACTTTTCCTTTCAGCTGCTCATCTCTCAGAAAGGAATTTCCAGACAGTGAAGTTACAGGAGAGGAGAGCTGGTGTGGCTGTGCTGCACACCTTCAGTCACTTAATATAACTGAGTATAGCAGAGAGTTAATAGTCACTTCAGACAGCACCAAGTGCTGGATGGACAAGGATATGTGTCCTTCAGAAGACGCTGAAATGAATCATTGATATGTAGCCAAACAGCATTTTACATGCAACATGTCTTACCAATTTAGGATTTTTCATAGTTTCAGTAGTGCTGAGGAACTTGGTTTCTTACAAAATAATAACATTTTGTAATAAAATACTATGTGTGCAGCATGAGTATGTCAGTTGCTAGAGTCCAGATAAACTTGATCTTTTAACCTAAATGTTTAATGATATCTTTTTTGTCTACTTTTTTGCTTTCTCTTTCTGTTGTTTTTGGTGTTTTGGGGTTTTTTTTTTTTGTTTTTTTTCCTTCATTTTCTTAAATAGAGAAAGTAGATTTTGGAAAAATGCTGCAGTGCCTTCCTGTGGCTGGGAATAGGCTGTGTGAGTCGACCAAGAAAGTGGCTAGTTGTACAATCAGCAATATTTTTGCAAAAACTTCAATTAGGTGGTATTTGATGATACTTTTCTATGCAGAACAAGCAGTTCCTGAATTATAAGATCAACTTCATTTTTATAACATCAGCACTATCAAGGGACATAAACAAATAGTATATTTGATTGAGCTTTCAGTTTATAAGTTGAAGCAAGAAATGAGAATGCCTACAAAGTCTCTTCAATTTTCAATGATAGTGGCTTCAGGATAGAAGGGGGAGGGGAGAAGCAGCGCATATCTGCAAATTCAAGATAGGCGAGACAGAAAATTAAATGTACAGAATAAATGCCCCAAAGGACTAATGTGTATTGCAAAATTACATTGTGTTAGAACACGTTAATTAAGGTGATACAAACCACTTAGTGTAGACAAGAACTGTCATGTTTGGCAGCCGGGTTACCTTGGGTGAACAACAACAAAAATTGTCAAAGCCTTAGTCTTTGTTTTTACTGTTATATTAAGCATTACATGTTAATCAATTATCATAATGTATTTTTCCAGTGTAGGCAAACCCTAGGAAACCTTGGGTTGTATTTGAGACTCAGACTCTTAATGAAGATAAAAAGCCCCTGTTTGAATTTTTGAAAGTCCCCTGAGAAGTAATTGAGGGAATAGAAGCTCTCCTCTTTCTTTAGTGTTGCTCTCAAATTCTTTCTTTTTCGTTTCACTTATTTCTTAATTCTCTGTTGTAACAAAATGGTGGAAACAATGAACTTGCTTATTCTTTCCCTCAAATATCATTGCTGTTGGCAGGAGAAAGGCAGTTCTGAAAGCTACCGTCTTCTCAGCCTGGCAACCGTCACATTTTTGTTCCATATCTGACAAGTACTTAGGCATATGAATGGTTTACAATGAAATAAATTATGTGTGTGGACTCAAATACCTGCTGAGCAAGAGCCCAGACATTTCATCCTGCACTCACTGAGGTCAACGATAAATTTTCTGGTGATTGCAGTGGTGCAGGTAGTGGCCTTAGATGCTTTATCCAAAGCCTTTCAAATCAATTAGCCTTTCTATTGATTCAAATGGCTGTTAGATAAGGCCATCAGAAAAAAGAGATATAGTCACTTAGGTCTAGGGCTTGCTGGACACAAAAATTGACTCAGAAACTGGCCCTCCTTTGAGGAATTTGATGTTTATATTTGTATTACAGAAAGTATTCTGAAGAGATCTCTAGAGCAAGGGAACCATTCATTTTTCCAATAACACATGCCCATGCATGATTCTGGATTTATTGGTATGAGTTAGCAGAGAGCACACTGTACTTTCTGTGTGCTCAGTGGCAACTTAATGGCACAGCCATTGCTGCTCTGTGTGTCCTGGGAATAGTAAACGACTGGGCAGCAGTCCCCTGTTATTTGAATTGTATTGATTTTTCAAGATCCTACACATTAATGCAAGGCATGACCTATTGTCTGGGCTCCCACTGTGATGAAATACTACAGCAGTATTTAGCAGGCACAATATGTGTCTAGCCATGGAGTACAGAGTGACCTTCCTACCACAAGATCTGCAAGTTACAATGAGTGCATTGAGCTTACAACAAAGCACTGCCATGTGTTGTGCCTCTTGGAGAGGCCCTACTCCACAGTCGTGCCTGTTTTAAGGGTAGGTGAGAATGCAGATCTATCTCTGTATTAGAAACACTGAGTAGCAGGAGGGAACCACACCACAGAGAGCTTGCACAGACTAAAATAATAACCTCCCTCTAAACTTTGGACAAGATATATTCTCCAGACAAAGATAAATAAGAATTCTTTCCAAACAATGTGTAACAAACAGCTTGATACCACTCTGCGTGATTTGCATAAACACATCCATCGTTCCCACGCAGAAAGAACCCGGCTTATCAGTACAGGAACCTCCACACCAGTCACCTTTGCTGATGTGTGCCATCGTCTTAAGGTCAGTCTAGTGCGGCTACCAAAATGGAAGTTTCAGTTTAATGGTAAGTTAAAAACCGATGCTCTGAACTTAACCCTGATTAAGATAAAGTCTAAAACCTTCTGCCCAATGGCTTCCATCTGGCTGTGGAGGAAAGTCCTGTGCTGTATGGGAAGAGATTCTGTGTGAAACTGCAAGATCACAGCTGTTAGATAGATCCTGGTCTGTCCTACTGAATGCATTATGCAGAAACAGCCAAGGTTTCTAATTTAAAAAATATCTCAAGTTTATGATTAACCACAACGAAATACTGTTGTGTTGGTTTGGTTGTTTTGTTTGTTTTTCCTATGGAAAAGATACTAGCTACTGTTCAAAAGAGCCCAAACTTTTCTGCCCAAATTTAGGTACCAATACTTCAAACCTGCTGTTTAAAGCATGAACAGTCTAAACAGATCCAAGCCTAAAAAAGCACAGTCTGACATTTGTGTGGTTGTACAAATGTCAATCCCATTTTTGAAGCGGACTTCTAGATTTAAACATCAGTCTCAACTAAAACAGGCACTTACTTTACTGCTCTTCTTCCCCTGACTTTATTTAGTGCAAAGATTTCTGCAACATTGGCTTCAAGATGACAGATTGATTGTTCCTGCTGTAAGTCACAAATTTCTAATGCTATTTTCCCAAACAGCAAATTACAATTTTGAGTAAGAGCAGGCCTTTCCAGACTTTTATGCGAAACAGGTGTTAGAGACCTGTTACTGTAGTTTTACAGCATGAATTCAGCAAATTCAAGAATCTTATTTTGACATGACTAGAACCCTCATGATTTGGCTGAGCAAGATCCAAGGAGGCAGAAATTACTGGACATGATCCTCTAAGACAGACTGAAAAAGTTGAAGGATTCCATTTTCTGTGGAAGAACTATTATCTTAAAACATCCAATCTGTTGCCCTTTTCAGCAGAGTGCATTTCAGAAAAAAACCTCATTTTCCTTGGAAACTGTCAAAATGCAAATCCTGCTTTTCATATTGTTTGAGAGCAAAACCAGGTATAACTCTGCCTTCAAATTGCCATTGGCAGGAAGCCATTATAAATCATAGCCAGACTGAAAAAACAATGGTAAGCTTTAGCCACACTTTTCTTCTTGTCAAAATAAAAATCCTCTCAGAAATCAGTATAGATTTCAGTGGTCTGAATAACTCTGCTTTTTTCTAGAGCACCTTCAGTGGCAGCATTTGAATTGTTAGCTCGGGCTGAAGCATGTCTGGCATCACAGCAGGTAGTGCTGTACCGCAGTGCCAGCCAGCAGAGAGCCAGAGACAGATGCCTCTTCTTGTCATTATGGGAATGATTTTTCTCCTGAGCCCATAGGCATTCATCAAATATTTTTCCATTGGGATTGTCTGTCTACTCTCATATTTGTCTCTTGTACTAGAAGAAGTCCAGTGTATATTCATTATTCTCATCTGAACCTGTCCTTTCCTTCAGCACTCAGTAATAAAAGACCCTATTGTACTTCTGGGTATAGCCAGGAATTACACTCTTCTACTGTTCTCTTCCTTGCCAAGTGATTAGAGAGCCTTTCCAGAAGCAAACCTCCCACCTAACACACCCAAGCAAAGTGTTCTTAACATCCAAAGGAGAAATGACCTGTGAATTTTTGACTATGGCATTGAACATGCATTTGTTACATTTATGAAATTCTTGCATGCTTCAGATGTTGACAGGTTATTACTATGGTTATTAACCCTTCATTTTTTTCTTCTTCATTTCAGTGGTGATGTTAGGATGATCAGCAGCCCACAGTCAATGTATAGGCAAGTCGGCCTGATCAGGTTGTTACTACAGGTTGTTTAGGAGGAACTTGCCTTGGTCATATCATTTATTTTCCTCTGCTGGATTTACCTTTAAAAGATTGTCAGTTAATTTCAGTGAGAGAATAAGCAGTCTCTGTCTGTATCATATCTTTGTTTTAAATCATGTAGGAAGAACGGACCATGTGCAAGGCCACTTCCTCCTTACATTGTCAGCTCAAAACATGTGGGTTTTTTTGTGTGGCTAGCCATGCTTAAAACCCTTCCTTGAATTTTTTCTGCACAACCTCAGAGTCAGCAGACACACTGTTCACATCTCTGAGGCATTTTTAGTCTCACCAGTGATCCATTTGTTTCCTTTTGGCTCTCCCACTGATTCATATGCTTCCTAAAATAGAGACCACTATCTTTGTTCTGTTGTGACAAGCTACAAAAGAATTAGCAACATCAATTTAGCAGCAAGTAATATGAATCATATCATATGCTTAGATGTGCTTGGATTTCAACTGTAAGATTCCATCTAATTGTAAATTACCATTATTTTTGAAAGATTTCTAGTCTTTTCAGGGTACAAAGCCACACACTGTAATTTTGCATTGTTACTCTTTTCAGCAATGGATGCTTCTTACAAATACTGAGCCCAGTGTTCCTCAACATAACTCAGACCAGTCCCAACTGATTAAAAAAAAAGGTCAAATGCTTCTGAGAGAATAACAAATAATGTCTATTGCAATGGAGACTGAGGCGATCATGGTGGATAAAAGTGACCTTTCCTGCACCCAGGTCTCAGGCACTGCATTTGTAACAAAGCCGTCAATACTTCACAGTGCCCTTAGCTTGCATGCTCCAATCCCATTTTAACATGGGATATATACAAAGATATACGTGTCTCTTTGTGTATTTCATTATTTATTTATGCAGTGCATTACAACATATATGCATGTTTATGTAGCTCACACACATGAACACCAGCACTCTGTGCCAGCTGACTGTGGCTGAATGAATAAATAGCACGGGAGGTCTTGTCTGCAGGGTTATGCATTTCACAGGAGCCAGGTGCGAGCGTCATCCTTGCATACTGAACCTCTGCAGCTCGGGATCTGGTATTATAGCCATCTTTTCAGACAGCATTTCAAATTGCACAATAATGAATTTATGAGATCTCAGTCTCTTCAAGATTTGTGCTAATGAAGCCTTCAGGGAAGGGACAGATTGTCCCTTCCACATGCTCTTCCAGTTTGGAAAAGTTAGTGTTCACAGAAAGCTTCCCTACATAACAATGTAACTCCCCAGAAGACAGCGAAGGTTTTAGTCGAACTTGCCAGCAAGGTCATCTTGTGCAGCCATTACAGCAAGAGACCAGTAGCTCCAGATTTAGTTGTTAACCTGTTGCGTGGCTTTGGGCAGACTACGTAACTGTGCCTGAGTTCCTCATACGTAGGATGTGGTCAGGCAGTCAGGCACTCCACTGGGATGATGCAAGAGAGGTGTTTGCACTTAACCCATTTTACTCTAGGCTGCCTAAGAACTTTTCAAATGGCTCTAAGTTGCTGGAAAGGTTCTTGGATAAGGTGAAACTGAGCTGATCCTGGGATAGTCTTCCAGCTGATAATTCAGCAGGTATGAGGCCCAAAACATAGAGAAAGTAAGTTAGTATGCTTCAGTTCTTAAACATATACACCAAACCAGCACATTCTTGTCCATGAATAACAGTATGACAGAATGTGACAACTTGACAATGATGCCCCCCAAGCACGTGGGCTCAGCCCCAGCAGCTGATGTGCTAAGAACCATTTGCCTCACCTGTGCCAGTGCTTCAAGACATGCTACCAGACATGTTTTAAAGATACATCTTTCATCCTGCTGTAGTGAAAGTGCTGAAGTATAAGAAATGGTTTTTTATGTAAAAATTTCTGGCTGAAGCAGGGCCTTACAGTATCTTCCAAGGTTTTTGGAAAAACACGAGTGGTTGTGACAGAGTGTGGAATGTGTTGTGAGAAAACAGGCAGTTCGAGAATAGCTAAATAAAATACTCTGAAGTTGAAAGAACCCTTTTTTTTCTGTGCCTGAATTTTGGATGTAATATCACTCAAATGTCACTGTTTGAATTATTAAAATGATGTAACGAGATGTAATTGCCAGAGCTGCAAGGACAGTAAACATAACTGCACTATTATCAGGACAAGGTGAACTTCCAATGGTGCAACAGGTCAAACAGCTATAATCATACCACCGTACCTGGAACAGGGCAAGTGGAGGGGCCATGTCCAGACTGCACATGAACATATTGTACCTGGGCTCTGGGACTATAATTAGAGCAAAGCTGAAGGTTTATAGATCCCAGGCATAAACCAGCATGAAAAAGTTTTAAAAAAATTGAAAGTCACTTGAAAGAAATATAAGCTTAGCATTCAACTAAGGAATTTCACACCAGTTAACTACATGGATTGTTAGTGAAAAAAATAAGAGGCT
Organism: Falcunculus frontatus; assembly: GCA_013398115.1. NCBI lineage: Eukaryota > Metazoa > Chordata > Aves > Passeriformes > Falcunculus > Falcunculus frontatus. The sequence continues at coordinate 1,542,963 of VZRV01010927.1, read as the reverse complement.
ATTTAAGAATAGGAAATCCAATATTTTATGTGTGGTCAAGAATAATCCACTGCAAAAAACACAGACTAACGAGCAAATGAGTAGGGAGCAGCCCTGAAGAAATATTCTGGATATTGCATACTCTTTCAAAAGAAGCAAACTATATACTCAGAGGTACAAATATAAATAGAGGCAATAAAATACGTGAAGTGATTCTTCCACTTTCCTCAGTATTGGCAAAGATCACTGGGAGCTCAGCAAGCCTGTCTTGGGCCACCATGCTTGGGAGAGATAAAACATTCATCAGGCTACAGAAGTGAGCAGTGTGTATGATCAGAGTTCTAGAAAAACACAAATTACATGGGAAGACTGGACAAACAGGGGTGTTGGCTCTAGTGAAGAGAAACCTAACAGAAATGTGAGAGCAGTCTTCAAAAATAAAGATATTGCAGATTAAGAAGACATTCCATTGCAGCAGAAATAGACTTTGGTTAGACATTAGGAAAAACTTTCTAAAAATAAGGCTAGTGATGCATTAAACAAGATTGCCTGGGGATTGCAAATCTTTTTAAAAGAGATCAGATAAAACTTAGTCAGTAATGACACAGACAAAATTTATCCATCTGTAAAGAGTGGGATGGTATAGATAGCTTCTTGAGATACCTTTTCATCTCTATTTTTCATGAGCATCCACAAGATGAGTGTTTGTTTTTTTTCAGACTTGCTTGTTTATTCATGCTAGTGACTTGCTTCTTCATCTCAGAAATGGAAATCCCATTAATCAGTCTCAGTCAGGGCTGAGTTCAGGTTTTTCTTGTACTCCGTAGCAACGCAGTGTGACTGTTCAAGGTGCAAAGACATGAAGACAAAATTTAAAATTGTGTTAAATTAATAACTATGAGCAAACAATCATACCAGACAAAATACTTATCATTGGCTTCAAATCAAAAGAGTTCATGAAAACAAGTCCTAAGTTGTGAGTCTTGGGTAATTCTCATGGTCCCTTTGACACTTCAAAGAGACCGTGATGCTTGGATGAGATGTACAATTTTACTGCGACAGGCAAGACAGAGTCAGGAACAAACCATTTGGATCCACTCTGCAAAGCAGCTGTTCCCACTCTTTCCACATGGGAAGCAGGAGATCTGCCACGATTTCACTGTGCTGCCAGCACCACTGACACTTTTATACATATCCACATCCCCTGCCAACAACATGGAGTCCCTCTCACACAAAGGAAGTGACAGGTAATTTAAAGTCTGCCCAGAGTGCTCCCAGTGAATTACTGGGGTCTTCAGTAGGATAAACTTGAGATGAGCTCAGCAACATAGGCCTCTTCTTGCTTCCATGGATGCCTTTGATGTTATTTTTCCTCCAGTGCTCCTACAGCAGTGGAATCAAAGCACTGAACAGCTAATCCTTCTGCCTATATTCTGGAAGATTCAAGCAACATTTGACTATGTTTCTGTCTCTATGTAATTTTGGTTACTACAGAGAGAATTTTAGCTTCCCTTCAAATTATTTGAACTCCATTACAGTGATCGTTGTTGTGACATGTTAAGGCACTTACCTCCTGAGCAAGCGCCTTACAAAAAGGATAAAGTGCTTCTACCTATTATGATTAATATTATTTGGCTAAATATGGAGGGCACTTTGGCTGCCCTCCCCCCAGGTTGCTACAGCAACACACATCTGCAAGGAGTCATTCTTCTAATTGTGTCAATTAGGCTTATATAAGGGTATTTCAGCGATCCAAATGCTGTGGAAAGTACAGTCTGAGGTCTGGCTGAAGACAAACCTCATGCTCCAAATGCTAACGAAATTATTTTAAACCTCCTTCTGGGGTAACTGTGTTAGTCACAGTGAACAAGAAGCAGTGAAGTGGCTCGCTGAGCTGGGCAGGTTTGCTTTACTCTCTGAGGGAAAGAAGCATAACAGGAGACTTCTGAAATGCATCTCTGAAACAGAGAAAAAAGTGATCTTGCATTTTGTTTGCAAACATTATTTTGCTATCAAGAAAAGGAAATGAGAATGCAAACCCAGCATGTCAAAGGTTAATGACATTAATACTTTACATCTAAATGGTGCCAGATTAATGACTAATACTTTACAGCTATACATCACTTTTTGAATAAAGCCACCCTGTGAAGTACATAGAGGTGCACAGATCGGCAACAGTGAAAGAGCAGCAACTGTCTGATTGACACCTTTGACTGGAGCAATGTGAAAGCTGCAGGGCCACATGGAAACTTTCCAGGCAACAGCAGAGACTTTCTCATGCAAGAAAACTGCTACTTTCCACACAATAAAATTAAATTAAGAAGTTTGTAATAACTAGCTGCTTATTTTATTAGCTTTATCCTCCAAGGGTGTTTTTGCAACCCAGATCATTATATGTGAATAACAAACGCTTTGTGAAAACTTGGGCTACTTGAGATGGTTGTCATTAAAACCTTAGCAAAAGACACTGATTTGCTGTTACATGACATTATAACACCACACTTGACATGTTTTGCCGATGGTGTGACTCATCATAGAAGTTTCCTTGAGGCTGGCTACTGAAACACCATCCAATCGCAGTAATTGCTGTCTGAAACCTCCTGAAACAAAGCAACTGGTATCTTTAAAGTGAGAAAACTATGTCTAATTACAGCTTGTGATGGTCATAAAATAACTGTCCAAAGATAACAGTACAATTGTCCAAATATGTAATTCCATTAATATAAAAGAAACTTAAAAGTTTCAAAAATCAACATACTGACTCTTTCCAGTTCTCATCTTGTGTTGCAATGGACTTACTGCTCAGGCTGGAATATTACTTATTGTGTAGAATATGGAGTGACAATCTTTGTATACAATCTTTTCAGATTACACAGGCACAGAATCATAGAAGGGCTTGGGTTGGAATGGACATTAAACATTATGTAGTTCCATCCCCCTGCCGTGGGCAGGAACAACTTTCTATAGGAAAGTAAGAAAACGTCACTTTGAATAAAAGTTTATTCCCACTTTATTTTTCACGCAGTTACTGGGGACCACAAAGTAATTCACAAGTGTGTATATGTGTAAGATGGACCTTGAAATGTCTTTACGTTAAAAGATGATAGTGGCTTATATAGGATAAAAGATGACAAAAGGACCCCTTACACTCACAGATGTCAAATACCAATGCCACCAACATTTAAGAACTTCCTAACTCTAGGCTAAAGTATGAATCACCACGTTGGAGCAATTTATTTTACCCCTGCACCAGGCTGCCTAGTGCTGCAGCCTTTGGTTAGGATTAGATTGTGGAGCTGAATGTGAAATGACAATACCAAAATGCACTGGCTTCCCTTTGTCAAAGAGGGGGAGGGGAGGAGGCAACATGGTGTAAGCAACCAGAGAAGTTCCCCAGCTTAGTGTTTCCAGAGCCAGCGCTGACCTGCATTGACCTGCCTCCCAGAACCGAAGCTTTGCCATGCTGGTGCTGAAAGGATTACTTCCCCATGGTTTTTAGTCGTCAATCTTTCAACCGAAAGTTCCTTTCTCCTTAAGATTCTCAATAATTGCTCTGTTTCAGCAACCAGAGAATCACCATAAATCACCCTTCTACAGTACTTTTTCCCCTTCTGTGCTCTCTAAGGGTGTTTTGTCATTGATCTTGTCTGCCCTGCAACTCTTTTCACTATTTTAGCTGCATTTAATTAGCATGACCATTTATAATGCTCAGAACTGGAGTGTTTGTGGATTTGAAAAGAGTTGATTTCTAAAAGGTGTTTTAGTAATGCTTTGAGACTCCACATCACCAGAAAAATGTGGGTAAGTGAGAAGCAGGGCAGTAGCTAGGCATCTCGTTCTTTCCAGCAAATGCTCTACTCTGCTAGTTATTATGGTTGGCTGATAAGGAACACTTTTGAGGGTGATTGTTTCTACTTACCACTGCAAGTTTCAGTATCAAAATTCCTATGTATGCTTGTTTCCTGAAGCCCTCTGCAGAAGATCCTCCTGGCTTCTGCCCAAGTGTGACCCCTCTCCTAGGCCCCCTGGATCTGACAAATTACTTTGTCCAAGCAGAGCTGGGAGGGATTTTCTTTGAGGAGTAAAAACACCATCTGTAAGAATGCTCATGTGGATGGCTGAAAGAGTAGGATCCCACTATGAGATGGAGCGGACCAATGTGACAGGGTGGAAGCACTCTGTGTGACCCGTGAGGATCCAGGCTGAGTTCCAGAAGGGGACATAGTTACCTGAGATAAAGACTAGGCAGAAAGCAGTTTGATTGGACAGTCAGGCCCAGGTTGCTGACCCGAGGACCTGGAAGTACCCAAGTTTTTGTCAGAAAAAATACTTAAGACACCCAAGATCCTACTTCTGCATGTGACATTATCTCAGTACAGCCGGCTGCCGCAGCACCTCTGGCACATCAGCATCCCTTATTCACCTCAGGAACCAATCCCAGGAAACCCCATATCCCCTCAGCAACCATTTAAAAATGAATACAAATAGAATAAATGCCGCACAGTCTCAGGAGCCTAGGCAGGTGTCTCTACACTGTATTCTGCAGTACCGTCCCTACAATTGTTCCTTATGGCCTACACTGTACAAAATTGTCAGATCATTTAAGGGTATTTCAGTTGTGTTGGCAGCCCTGCACCCTTGCACAATGGGCTTCAAAAAGAAACTTTTTTCAAAAGGAAGCTTGCAGGATTTGGAGCACTCTGCTAAGCAGCTGACTCTACAGCCTGCTCTCACTGGGACTGCCAGCACCTGCCATGAGGGTCTGGGATGTAGGAAGGAAAGAAGAAGAGAGGTTAGCTTCATTTCATGAGCAGGGAAGGATACTGACACTTGGAGGTACGGAGCAAAAGTCAAGGTAGATTGAATCTGTCTGTGTCCTTATAGCTCTACAAGTTCTGAGCATGTTGCTGCTAGTCATTGGTTACAGGTGAGCTTCCCAAAGCATTGTCTCATCCCTGGCAACTGGCACACTGCCTGGTCTGCAACACCCTAGGAGTGCCTGTTCTGCACAGAAAGTTTTTCTGAGCCCTTTTACAAGCTGTTACAAGGGCCTTGGAGGCAGCAAGGGTGCATGGGTTGCTGTAGCACTGCCAGCAAACCTGTAATGTTTTGCCCAGCTGCCTGGCAGCACATGCAACCCTGCAAGTTTGGAGCCTGGTTAAAGTTCTTGGACAGGTCAGGGGTTAGGCTGAACTGACCATAATAAAAAGGGATCCCCTCAGGCCACCAGTTTTTTAAACAGCAGAAGACATCAGAAGTTCCTGGCTTGTGCCTGGTGGAATGTATCCAAATGCCAAAACATGCTGTCATCTTGGACTCTGCCACGGTAACCAGTTTATGAATTATCCTTGCTGACTGACAAGGCTCGGGCAGATCAGCTGAGGGATCCTTCCTAGCTCTTGCAGATACAGACCCCATATGGCAGGCAGCCAAAGGAATGTGGGTCCTAATTCTGACTCTTCTTTTGGTGAAATGGTACTAGGTAAACTCCCTTGCAGGTCACTCCTGATGCCAAGTTCTACCCTTACCTCATTCTAACACACAAAATTAACAAGCCCCAGCATGCCTGCACAGGGAGCCCAAGGCAGAGGAAGAACAGCAGAAGAGGGAGCTGTCTGTATCCAGCCACAGCAAGTGCTGCTGGTCTCATCTCTTCTGCCTCAGTTAGCAAAGCTGGACACAGGCCTGGGGATCTTTCCCAAATGGGCCGGCTCTCACACCACCCTGTGTCCCCATTAATGTGCAGTAGTGATGTGTCCTGTGCACCAAAAAGGCCCTTAGATGTGAACAGTAAAGATCCAAGTCAGTTAAAATGACCCGGCCCAGGGACCATGAAGTGTAAGCCTCTCTCAGAGATGACCACTGCAGACAGTACATGTGTTGCCACAGGAACTCAATGACAGGACTTCAGAAGCCCAGCTGCCAACTTTGTGCTTTAATTACTCAATAATGGTCCCTCCTGTATGTTCCTAAAAAAGAAAACATAGGGAAGTGTGGAGACCTCAGCAGAACATGATAAGGTTCTGGAACAACTTGTTCCCTCTACTGTTGTTGCCTCTTTGCCCAAATGCCTGAGGCCTCTCTCACCATTCTGTATCTGCTGTCACTTCTTTCCAGGGTTGTCAGGGATAAGTCCTAGTGATGCAGTTTCTCATTACTCACCTTCCCTCCTCCTGAGTGCTAGTCTGGTTTGCAGGGGTCCAAGCAAAGAGATATAAACAAAAGCAGTGTACACAACAAATACACCTGCTTTCAACACAGCAGACAAAACATTTAGCTCAATTTAGGTTCTGGTGAAGAAACATTCTCTTGGTGAATTCCACTGAAATCCTTGTTATATTTGCAGTTGACTTCATCTGGATGCCCCAAACAAGTTTGCACACCTTCAGCTTCCTCTCTTTCTCTCTCTCATCTCCCTCCCAACAACTACACAAGATTTCCAAGAAAAGGTTGGCAACTTGTTGAAAGAACACAAAGACCCTGTCCTTGCTAGCCAGAGAGAAAGTGCTGGTACCCGTCTGTCAAGAACTTGTGGCTTTTCAGTTTGCATGTTTCTTGCTAACACTGTTTATCCAGGTAGCACAGATGGGGCGTATCATTTGGCAAGCTTACCCCTAAGCTTTTTACAAGGATGATAACAGGTGCAAGATAAGGGATACAGACAAAACCAGGAGTTCATTACAAATACATTTGCATCCAAAGCAGCAGCAGAAGGACTTGGCTTTACTTTATCTTAAAAGCACACACTTTGTGAACGCCATTCAAATACTCACTGTATTTGCATCAGATACTGTGAGTGTGTCACACCAGGCAACAACATGGAACCAAACTGTGTTTGTGTGGGCTTGCACTCCTGTGCAAGGGTGGCCAAGTAAGTCACCTCTTCTCAAGGCAGTATGGAAGTTTTAGGACGGGTGTTGAAAAACTAGAGACAAAATTCTGAGGAGAGTACATTGTCCCACAGAGAGCAGGATTTTCGAAGGAACTTGTTAGATTAATAGCAAAGGCTTCTTAATTCTGAAGATCTTATTTTGATCCCAAAGTGGAAGCTGGGCAGTTACAATGCACTAAACACTTCAAAACTTGGCCCCAAGTTCTGCATCCATGTGTTTGTGTGTTCAAAGAATGTGGCACAGCAGTGGAGAGGTTCCTGATCAGAAACAGTCAGTAACCTACAGCAAGGAGAGGGACTAAGATGATTAGCTGAAGCTGTTCCTTGTTCTGAACTACCCTCTGTAGAAGTCCTATTTTAATCTGCTCTCTGAAAAGAGATGAGACTATCCTAACAAAAGATAGGTATCAAAAAGTCGCATGACACTGCTTCACTCAAAGTCTGCATGCAGTCTGAATCAAAAATAATCGGAAGTCGGTAATATCTGGTCTTTACTTGATGGTGTATGTAAAGTGTGTTGATAGATCCATTCGTTTTATGGGAGTAAACCATGATATGAGAATATCAGATGAGCAGCAATTCCTATTGAGTCCAGTGGCATACGCCAATGGCTGGCAAAGGTGCCAGTGGATAAGGAAAAATTGCTGTTTCCTTCCCCTCTGCAGGACAGTCGCTCCAGCCCAGTCCCCAGCACAAAGCCAAGGAAGCTTGCAGTGGTTCTCACACTCCATAAATCACCGAGACCTTTGTCTCCCACTGCTTTTAGCATACCACCTTGTACAACCTCAGTTGTGCTTGAAACTGGGCAGTGAAAGAGCACAATAGTAACAAGAAATAAACAAAAGTTTACCAGCCATTTATCTACAGAGAAACATACAAAAAATAAAAAGTGCAGCAGCAAACAAAGATAAACCCCCTCAGTGCAATATCCTTTGGGACCCCTTCATGGAAGCTTTTCATCTACTTTGTAATTCAAGACTGAGATACTTAAAGCATGAAAAATGGGGAAAATGTGTTTTAAAGTCACCCAGTGTTTATTAGTACATGCATTAATGTATTATTCTTTGGCCAGGACTGAAATGACTGCCATTAAACTCATTTTCTTAGTGTTCTCCTTTAAACAAAGATTTTTGGTTGAATACTTTTAGTAGTTCAGGTAAAAATAACTGCATATGCCTGTTCACTGTGGCATGGAACTCAACAGGAAACGCTTCTGTTAGTACACACGGATTTTTCCTTAACTTTGATATTGGAATGAATCCAGAATTATTTAGAAAAGGAAAGTGAGAGAGGTAGAATATATCCTTGGCCATGTGAGTGTAGAGAACAGACCTGTCAGATCACTGTTCGTATTTCTGCTCCCGTTGCTAGAGGTGAGGAATCCCAGTGACTGTCCCCCATGTCCCAGTTAACACCTCAACCTCCACTCACTGGATATTCTGCAGCAGGTCTCTCTCTTCCCTGCTCTGTTCTCCTCTGCATGAAGACTTTTGTGATACAAGCACGAGTACATGTAGACTTCCTAAACTTCAGCCTCTGTTTGGCCAATGGGATGGCTAAGGGGCTCTTTTTCTCATTCCTCTGTTGACAAATAATATCTGGATGTTCTTTTAACGAGGGTTGGCTATAACTGATCAGTACTTCCTTGGAACAGAACTTGCTTTTTTTTCCAGAAATGCCAGGTTAAAGTAATAACTGAATTATCTCTGCCTAAACCAGCCATTGCTGTCACTAGCACTGCTGCCCAAGGATTTCAGAGTTTTGTCTGGGGAGTCAGTGGGACAAAATATTCAGTAAGAAGTACACCTCAGAGGGGTGGTCACTGCTCAGCTTCTGAGCGAAATATTGAAAAAGGTGACGAAACGTGCTTTTCAACACAGTGAGATAATGAAAAAAAATGTTTGTGGATGACTCTTACAAAGCTTCAATTTTCATATGCAGTGTTAAAAACTCACTAGAACATTAAGCCAAATGGTTACTCCCACTGAGCTGATGGCACAAAAAGCTAACTTACTAGAATCTATACAGTCTTGAAGAAGCTTTTCAATAACTACGCACGACACTTGAAATATTTGTTTAAAGAAAAAAGAAGTATTTTAATAAAAACAGTAAAGGTACAGAACAATAAGAAACAAATGTCAGTACACTGAGAACAAGGTCAGGATTAATATTTTATATAAACTGGTTTATTCTTTTCTTAACTAAACTGAGTTTAAATCCGTTTAGCACCCTTTTTCTTCAGAGACTAAAAAAAGTTAATATTTTATAAGATTTATTTATAATACCCTTGAGGTTTAGAGTATATTTATGTAACCCTTCTGCCAGGAATTGGCAGCAACTCAAAGAGCTGGATTCGTTTATCTAGGGGTTCTCCCTGAAAACTTAAACAACAGCAGTTTCAGCCTCCACCCAAAACTAAATGACCTTCTTTGGGTGCCCTGACAAACAATAAATCCTGCTCAAGGCATAGCAAGGGTTTAAAACAAGGTTCAGAGTTTCAAGACAAAGAGAACTTTAGAGATGAGGAAAAGGGAAGAAGAAAGGCTCAAAGTAAACCCACAAGGGCCTCTAAACAATAAAATAAATAATGTTTAAGTGTGATCCCTAACCTCTTTCTCCTCCTTGTCTCTGTGACACAAAAGGAAGGCTTGCTCTCATTTCCAAATAGATGCCTTGTCCCTTGACTATCACTGCCTATTCAAAACTCTCCCCATATTTGCTGCATGGCTTCACTTTGCAGCTAAGCTAATGAACATATGTATTACTGCCCACAACCCAGGAGACCCCACCCTCTCCCCAGCCCCTTGCTCAGCTGACCATGCAGTGAACTAATTCAAGGCACCAAACTGGCAGGAAAGAACTCATGAAAAACAGAAGTGAGCAGTGGATGGATTTCTGCTGGTTTAACTCCCTGTACTATAAAATGAAGCTCAAAGTTGGCACCAAGGAAGAGGATGTCATGGCTGGCGATAGAAAGAAGAGCCTTACTGCTGTTGTGCCTCTTATAGCAAGAGCTAGATTGGACTAGTGACTAATAGGTTGGGCTGGTGCCATTTTAAGATGAAACTGCTTTTAAGCATGCTGGCATTTTTGTATGAATCTGCTGGCCTATCGTCATACAGGCCAAATTTTGAGGAAGCACAACTGTTTTGTCCACGACTACATGCCTGACAGAGCCATTCTGTCTCTAGATATAAAGTCCAGCCAGCCTGTACGGTGAGGAACCCCTCTGCCAGTTAAGAGGAGGAAATAGGGCTTCTGCTGCAAACCTTAAACACCACATTTTACCAAGGGTGTAGCCCTGGGGCCAGTTTTGCTGCCTGGGCAGAACTGCTCTGACTTTCTCCCTCACATAGCACAACAACCTGAGGCTTTTCCCAGTCCCATAGCCACTCCTAAGCCACAGTGCCCAAAACAGGGAGGCTTTTACAATTCAGCTTCCTTGAGTTTCTTGGGCACCAGGTTTAAAAACTTAATCACAGAATCAATTAGGTTGGAAAAGACCTCTGAGATCATTGAGCCCAATCTGACCAAACACCACATCAACTAGACCACAGCACTAAGTGCCATGTGCAGTCTTTCCTTGAATACCTCCATGGACAGTGACTCCACCACCTCTCTGGGCATCCCATTCCAATGTCTAATCCCCCTTTCCATGAAGAAATTCTTCCTAATGTCCAATCTAAACCTCCTCTGTCACAGCTTATGCCGATTTCCTCTTGTTGTGTCACTTGTTACCTGGAAGGCCAACCCCCACCTGGTTACAACCTCCTCCCAGACACTTGTATAGAGCACTAAGGCCACCCCGAACCTCATTTTCTCCAGGCTAAACACCTTCAGTTCCCTCAACTGCTCCTCATCAGACTTGTGCTCCAGACCCTTCACCAGCTCCATTGCCCTTCTCTGGACATGCTCCAGCACCTCAATGTCTTTCTTGTAGTGAGGGGCCCAGAACTGGACAGGGCACTTGAGGTGTGGCCTCATCAGTGCNAGGGCACTTGAGGTGTGGCCTCATCGGTGCCGAGTCCTCTCACTGCCCTGGTCCTGCTGGCCACACTATTGCTGCTACAGGCCAGGATGCCATTGGCCTTCTTGGTCACCTGGCCACACGCTGGCTCATGTTCAGCCAGCTGCCGACAAGCACCCCGAGGTCCTTTTCCCCTGGGCCGCTTTCCAGCCCCTGTGCCTGGTTTGTCGAGGAGCGGAGGGAGGGATTCGCCTCGGGAGGCGCTGGAGGCTGAGGCGCGGGCGGCCTCTGCCGGGCTCCTTCCGCAGCGCACAAAGGGCCGCGCGCCCCCAC
>VZRV01010927.1:1470107-1531763 GCA_013398115.1 Falcunculus frontatus | reverse complement strand
CGGCGCGATCGGCCACGGCCTGGTGCGGCCGTCGGCGCTCGGCGGGAGGGCGGCGGCGGCGGGCTGGAGCGGCCCGGCGGCCGGAGGAGCGGTGCAGTACTGCGCCGAGCTGGTGCGGTGAGTGCCCGTCGCGGGGGGCTGCAGGCGCGGGGGTGCGCGCTCCGCAGAGCGGGGCGGCTTGGCAGCGCTTCCCACCCGACGGGAACGCTGACGAATTCCCAGAAAGGGTTACTGGGATTGCCCCGGCTGCCCAGGCCGCCCCTGGGCTCTCCTGGCCCCGAAAATAGCCCCTGTGGGCGGTGCCGGTGGGCCGGCGGTACCATGCTGTGTCGGGAGCATGGAAACCAGGCGCGTTTTCAGGCTGTGTGAATGATTCAGCCCGCACACAGAATCATAGATTAGTTTGTGTTGGAAGGGACCTCTGGAGATCATCCAGTCCAATCCCCCCGCCCAGGCAGGGTCACCTAGAGCAGGTTACACGGGAACGTGTCCAGGTGGGTGTGGATTGTCTCCAGAGAGGGAGACTCCACGACCTTCCTGGGCAGCCTCCCACGGCAATACCCTCCCCCTCTGGCAGCTGGAGCAGCTCAGTACCTTCTCGGTCCTGAACGCAGGAGGAAGGCTGTATTTCCAAAACATGCTTTTTTTTTTTTTTTTTGTCAACTCTAAAATGCTCCAAGAGGAGCAGGAGTGCAGCTCAGACACTTCCAGGTCAGGCCACTTTCCTTTTTGGATTCTGGGCCGTAAACCATCTGTAGGGCCCATTGACGGCTTTGTAGTTCCGAAGGAGTTCAGTTCTCTGAAAAGTAAGATGTTAAACAAGTCTCTTAATAAGGACCTAGGTAATTTCCCTTCGGATACGGTTGTTCCAGGTGATTGACAAAAGCTGGAGAAGGTTTCCATGTGTCTATAGAAAGTGGAACAGGATTATTTTCTCCAAACTGGTACTGTGAAAGAAAGGTGTGTGTGGTCTGCAGTAATGTCTGAAGTAGGAAAAGGAAGGGAAAGAAGTGGGACGATCTTAAATGTTCAGTGCAGCACCAAGCAGCTGACCTGTACAGATGCACCAGAATGCACAGCCACGTTGCATTTTTCATGTTTTTCAGAGTACAGCTTTCTTTTCCTAGTTATTCTACCCAGGATTTGTTTACCTGATACTCAGGAGACCAGAGGCTGTGTGTACAGGTAAAGTTAACACCTACAGGTAAAATGTTTTCAGTAACAAGCAACTGTGAACAGAATAGTTAGGTTCCAATGAGATGGTTGAATTAAAATTTATTTTATAGGTATTTTTATTAAATGATAAAAGGACTAATTAGAAAAATACACAAGCATTCAAAATAGTAAATTGAAAGGTAGTTATGCTTTTGGCATAATTGAATTGAAGCTGCTGTTCCCAGTAGCTCATATATTGCATGGAAGTAATAAACTAATGCTTTTAAGTGGAAGGAATTATTATTCAAACAGAAACCAAACACTTGGGGCTATGCAAGTGTCAGTGACTCCCTAGTTCTGAATTTAAGTCTCCAACACATTAGAAAGTACAGCTGAGTTATGCTTTAATAATGTGTATTTGTTTTTGCAATATGGAAGATATCCTTTCTCTTGGGTCTTCCTTTTTGTGTTAACACCTAAATTAACTACAAGCTATCTGACTTAAAATATGTTTCCCTTATTAGGTACGCTTTATGTCTCTTACTGTTTCAAAGGCAGGTTTGTGGATTGATAGCTGTATTACAAATTCATTATATGGAAAATCCAGTAGTGGCCATTACTAATTTTTATTCTGTCCTTGGGTTCATATGTAAGCTTATGCTTATTTGAAAACTATGAAAAATACTCAATACCTGACTTAGGGTCATTCCCTCCTTTCTTCCTTCCTTACAGTAATACATGAAGAGAGTTGGGGTGGAGCATGATCTCTAGCAGTATCAATTTTATTTTACTGAGGCTTAATGGATTTGCTACACTTAATTTTTAAGCTTGGAATAATTGAAAAAAAAAAACCCAACCAAAAACCCACCGTGTCAACACCATTACCAGAGGGAAGACAATTTTCTCTATTGTGTTGCTGTGTACTTGGTGTAATGCATTGCTTTGTTTCCTTTCTGAAAGCAGAGGTGGTTCTGTGTTGTGTGAACAACACAGACAGACTGGAACTGGGAAAATGTGGCTGTAAACCTTGCAGCTCTGTCTAGGGTGGGCAATACTGGGTATTTCTACAATTAATCTTGAAAAAAATAGTAGATTTTGAGCTGATTAATACTTTTCAGAAAGTGTCTTAACTGAGGGAGGTTTAGTGCATCTGTTCTGTAATATGAAGGTGTCCTTTAAAGCATACTAAAACTCAAAAGTGTGATTTTTTTCGTTGATATTTCTGGATTTGCATCAAGCTCTGAAAGAGTTTGACAACAGTTGTGGAAAAGAAGCATTTGATAGCTTTCAGCTGCTGTGTATTGTAGGGTTAAGCACCTCTGTTAAACTTCACTTCCTTTTTGTTTGATGCTAAAAGTAGCAACCCTAATAACCCTTGGGTTTAGTTTGGGTTTGCTATTTTAAGATCGTATTCAAAAGAAATATGAGTACATGCAAGAACAGCAAACCTAATGAAAATGATTACACGTGTTTTCGTTAACAACCTGCCTCTCCACTCTCCAAGCCAAACTTGGGAGTTCGTCTTGTTCTAAGGAAGAATCAGGTTTCGGGCTTATCAGAAAGTACACAAAGATGTTGTTCAAAATAAGCAGTTTAGCTTTTCAGAGGTGGTCAGGTGTTTTTGTTAGCTGGAGTGATTTTGTAGTTTATGATTCTGAGCACTGTGTTTTTAATTTCATGGCACATCCACGTGGCCAAACGAAGGCAAGTTGCTTCGGGTTGGCAACGAGTTACCTGCAGCGAAACTGCCAACTCCGGGAGGTTTTATGCTTTGAATATAGTTGCCAGTAAACAAAAACTTAATGGTTAAGCAAGCACTCTTCTGCCAAGCTCCAAAGCACAGTCTTTTAAACAAATGTGGTTTCATGTTTGGAACAGAAATCTGCAAGTCGGACAATCTGGATTCTATTTGCAGTTCTGCCACAGCCTTGCTTCATGCCTTTAGCCAGATATCTTGAGATCTGGATTTCAGAGGTGCACTGAGAGTTTAGACAGCCTCCCCTCTCTCTTGGAGTTGGTCTTATTTTAAAACAAGCTTAAAAGCTGCTACTTTGCAAAGTCAGAGTTTTGACCTATGACTTAGTGCTACCCCTTCAGGAGTTCAGTGCTAAGGAATAGCACACCAATTGACTTCAAGCTATAAATAACAAACGTGCATTTTGATTCTTTTATAGGAAGCGTGACTATGAAGGGTTTCTGTGTTCTCTGCTGTTGCCTGCGGAATCTCGAACCTCTGCTTTTGCTTTGAGAGCCTTCAATGTGGAACTGGCTCAGGCAGGTATTAAAATATATTTGTGAACTCTGGAAATTTAAAATAACAATTTTGATATTCTGAATTACGCTTGTAGGTACTCTTTCTGCAGTAGGTGCTGTTTTGCCAAGATTAACTTTTATACTGTCAAGGGTAATAAATAAATAGTGCAGTACAAACCTCCAGTTTTGAATGGCCCATGGAAAGTAGCCAGCCTGCTCCTATTACTTTGTTCATGTGTATAGTTTTTCTGACTTTTTAATTCGTTGTGCGTTTTAAAATTGAATTATAACAAACAGGCAGTGGTTCTTGATACTGGTATGTGATTGGATCTAAATCTTGGCTTCATGTGCAGTGAATGGGTAGAGTGCAGCTAAATCCTAACTGTAGAAGGTCTCTCAAAAAATGAGATGATATAATCAGGACCAATCTTTGTTGGCAGAAGCGAGGTCATGAAAAGGCTGCCAGGAGGGAAGTTTGTTGTTAGAGAGTTGTGGGAAAGGAGTGGTTGCAGTCTCTCCCCTTTGCTGGGTGGCCAGAAACTGCCAGTGCGACCAGGAAAGTTGGCAACGCTTTCCAGAAAGGAGTGACCCAGGAAATGAGCTGGCCAGGCAAAACCCCTGACTAGCTTCTCTAGGCTGTGCTTCTGGCAACCCGTGTGCCCTCCCTCACTGCTGTCACCACTGCTTTTTTTCCTTCAGGGAAGAAAGCTAAGGTGAGGGTTGCCTGGCACTTAATCTTTATGGGTTTTAAAATCAGGTTGTGGTGAAGATTTCGTTTTTACTCTATGTAGTGTTTCTAAGCTTTGTGAGGAATAAATGTCAATTCAGAACTGAGCTCTTTTGCTGCTGAGCTTGACTATGTCCTGTGTCTGTCTTTTCAGCATAGATAGACCAAGTGTCTTAAAGACACTGAATTTCACTCCAGATGTATCCTTTCCAGATTAAAGACTCCATAACTCAGAAGACTACAGGTTTGATGCGGATGCAGTTCTGGAGGGACGCCGTGGAAGACATATACAGTGATAACCCACCACATCAGCCCGTTGCTACAGAATTGTGGAGGGTAAAATATACCTTTCTTGTCCTAAAATTGGCTTAAATATAATATTACTGTGGGAAATAATGTCAGTGTTTTGTATGTGCTGTGTTGCATCAGTTCTAACCAGTGACACTGTTTCCAGCACAAATCCAGAACACAGCCCCATAAAAGTACTGTGAAGAAAATTAACTCTCTCCCAGCCAAAACCAGTACAGCATTCAAATGTAAGTCATTCAGATACTGGGATACCAATTGCAACCCTTTCCAGCAGTTAAGACTTCCAGTCGTACTCCTTTCTCACAAAACAGAAAATTGATTTTGAAGAGGAAGAAGAATTGTCTTTGGTGATATTTCACCTCATGTATGATTCCTATAAAGGAAGACCAATGTAATACAATCCAAACAGAACTGCTTGCAAAATAAGATGATGAAAAATAATTCAGAAAGTATTTCTAGGAGCTCTGATAGCTCTGAGCACTGCAGAGCACTGGAGTGAACTAACAATTCAATGTGAGTTGGTGATCTTTGCAGTCAAGATGGGATTTTATTTCCATTTTGCAGCAAATACCCCAAGAGTGACCTATTTGAAGCCCATGACTTCACAAATGTCCAAGAATGTCATTGCAGTTCTTAGAAGGATTTGGAAAGACCCCTGAACTCAAAAGTATAGCAGAATACTTGTGTATTCCTGTGTGATACAAGGAACTCACAAGTATCTTGTTAATACCCCAAGAGTATTAATGGCTCTATTACAGAGCTGTTAATAGAATTAGCATGTCTTTGCACAGCATAGTCTATGTATACACTTTTGTTGCTGTTGAGTTTATAGGAGGACAATGTGATTTTCCGGAATAAGTTTAATTTATGCTATTAAATGTGTTCCTGAAGTTCTGTATATCCCAGAATACTTGCATTTGGATTCCAAATTTTAGTGCACTAGTAAAGTAGATAAATAGTCTTTAATAGTATTTCTAAATTATTAATAGCTCAGCTCTTGGTGACTTTAATATAAACTTTCACAGCAACTGTATGATGCTTCATCTTACTTTTCTGTCCATTTTGAATGTTTGAAAAGTGAGGCCTAATTCTCCATTTCTGTGGAAGAAGCCAATTTTTAAAACTTTGGAGAAATGAGGACCCATGTGTTTGAGTGAAGGTAAATCCAAATGGATGTAATGTACAAATTGGGTAATTTAGCATAATTGAGTTTGGTCCTTTAAATCTTGACCTCTTAGTATTTCAAGGATTTCATTTGCAAAATGGTACTCAAGGTGAACAAGTGAGACTCAAAACCGACATTTGCAGTTGTAACTTAAAATTTTCCTTTTCATGTAACAAGTACTATCTCAAGCAGAATTTATTGATTCAACAAGATCTGGTCTTGTCAAACCTTGAAAAAACATTTACTAATATGATGGATGCAAAGAAGAAGTTGAAAGTGAGCTATAAGGACTAAATAGTGAGAAATTTGCTGTGTAAGTTTTTAGATGTTTATATGTGTGATTGTAGCCTTTCTGACAGCATGTTCTGAAAAATTCAAAGTGTGTAAATAAGAGGATTGAAGGTAAGTTGATAGAATGAAGTGGCACAGGAAGGAAATCAAGTACAAGATGAGAACCAAAACAAGAATGCATGAATATAAGATGCTGTGGGATATTTTTTTAAACAAACCCATAATTTTAATTATATTGCTTTGTTAGCATTCTGTCTTTACAGTATGTATTGGTATGTTGTACTGACATTTTCTTGAAAATTTACAGGGAAAATATTTTTATTGCTGGACTATGGAGGAAGCTCTTCTTTTTGGAAAGTGAACATAATTATCTGCAAATATTTTGTGGGAACATACGATTCAAATAAAATTAATTTAAATTAATTAAAAAAAAAAATTAAAGAAATGCTTTTAGTTAGCTGGCTTGATGTCTGGTATGTCATTTTTTTTGTGTGCAGCAACTTGCAGTAAATGCCAGTTGAAAATTTTTGTATTTGAAGAAGATTCTAATTTTCCACTGACATGCCACTTTAATTTAACCCACTGAATACAATTGTAATAAATATCTCAAATCTATTTCAGCCTTCAGAATGCAGTACTGCCATGACTTTATATACATTAACATGGAGATTTTATTTGGTACTTTTCAGGCTGTCAAGAGGCATAACTTGACTAAAATGTGGTTGATGAAGATCATAGATGAAAGAGTAAGTATTTATCCTTCAGAGTCTGATCCTGGCTTTAGTCATATTTGGGTTTTCTTTTCCTTTTTTTTTATGTGTTTGTGTGTAAAACAAAAGCTTATGTAATTCATCTTTTCCAGACAGTAGTATTTCTCTTCAAAAATGATACTGCTACAATTCTTTTTATTCTCCCTTGATGCTACTCTTCATAGTTTCTGTTCTTTCTGCCAAAATTGCTACTAGAATCCTTTGTTTATTTTTGTCTTAAATTGATGTAGTTTGTGAGTTCGTGTGGATTTAAAATCTCAAAAATTAAATTACCTATCTGAACCCTTCTGCCACATTTTCATGCTTCTCCTAATCATGGCTGTGGAGTTTTTTCTAAGCAGTGGTGTAAATCAGAGCATTCAAATGACATGAAGTTTAAAATAGCCACCTTTTATTCTGGGGAAAAACAAGATTAAGAATATCACTGGTACAGTGATGTTGCTATAAACTCTGACACAAGGACAAGAATGAAAAGCAGGGTGCAGGAATATCCTAAGCTAATTTTGCAGCTATAGTTAGTGTCTCATGAAGCTATAGATTGAGCAGATTGATGGTCTGTTACTTGCAGAGGGTCATTGCTATGGAAGACTTCAGAGTTTCTTAATGTTAAGACTGATTTTTAGTCTTAAGAGTGGTATGTTTCAACCACAGAAGCTATTAGGACAGGAAGAATTCTGGAGGATGTTACATTTTTGGGTGTATTTTGTTATTTTGGGTGTATTATTTATTAGTGCCACTAAGTTGTTCAGAGGGCTGGAACACCTCTCCTGTGAAGACAGGCTGAGAGATTTGGGGCTGTTGATCCTGGAGAAGGGAAGGCTCTGAGGAGATCTTAGAGCACCTTCCATTACTTAGAAGGGGCTTACAAGAGCTGGAGAGGGATTTTTGACAAGGGCATGTAGTGATAGGACAGGGGGGAGTGACCTTGAGGTGAAGAAGTGTAAGTTTAGATTAGAGCTGAGAAAAAAATTGTTTACTGTGAGGGTGGTGAGGCACTGGAACAGGTTGCCTAGAGAGGTTGTGGTCTCTCTATGAGGTGTTCAGAGGTTGGATAGGCCTCTGAGCAACCTGGTCTAGTAGAAGGTTTCCATGTCCATGGTAGGGAATTTGGAACTTGGTGATCTTTAAAGTCCCTTCCAACCCAAACCACTCTATGATTCTATGAATCTGTGGCTTACACATGACTTCGAAACTTGTGTGCATTTCGTAGATTTATTTTATGTTTTTAAAAAATACGTTCCCATTTATCTAAATTTCTCTTTGCTTCAGATGCACATTAAATGTTAAAATTGACAACCCTATAGTGTAAGAATACCATATGATGTTTTGTTTTGGCTGTCTCTTTTTTTTATGGAGAATTCTGGTTTCATATTATTGCAAAAAGTTGTGTTTGCTCCTATAAGCAGACTTGGCTGCAGTTGAGCATAGCTATTTGTTAGACTTGCTATAAGCTTTAATGACTTCTTCAATCTGAGTTTATACTCTCTCTTTCTCTGTCTCAATTTTGTTCTTTTTTTGTTTCTGGTAGTGCATTGAGTTGACATGACTGTAGTAATAAGCCTGTATGAACAGCAGTTCTGTTTATGTTCTACTGAAGTTCTGTGTTCATATTACAGGAGAAGAATTTGGATGATAGGGCGTACCGTAACATCCAGGAGCTCGAAACATATGCTGAGAACACTCAGAGCGCTCTCTTGTACCTCACCTTGGAAATGCTAGGTGGGTGTTTTCTCCTTTCTAGGTTTTGCTGATGACTCATTAGTGCAAGTACAATATTTACTGGTATTTCAAAAAGCCCTTTCTTTTTCCACTGGAGTTTAATTGTAGTAAAAGTTGTCCTAGGTAGCACTTCAGATACCTTTTGAATGATGAACCATAAATGGGGAATCGTACTGCAGCTGTCCTAGAACTGTGTGCTGTCCTGGGAAACTGCTCAGTGCAGAGCTCATTGAAGTGCTGTTTCCTACTGTTCTTTGTTGCTTTGTTTTCTCTGTTCTTGCTCCTCTTTCAGAGTGAGGTAAATTTAGCTCTTCACTGTATTTGGATTGTCCTACTTGTCAGAATACAAAGTGCTGTAGGTATCCTGCAGCTGTTGTTCTGTATTGCGGTGATGGACACTGATTATCTTGAAACAGCCAACTTCCCAAACTATAAACTTCCCTTGGTGATGTTGTAAATTTGGGTGTGAATCCTCTCCTCTTCCTAGAAACAGGTTAACTATCACTAATTGAATGGCTAGAAAAAAATGCAACAAAGATGATCCTTGTGATCAGGAGCTACCGTGTCATGTCTAATGTAAGAATCACAGACTGGGAAAGAACTGTTCATTTGTAGCGAAGAAAAGGGTAATTTTCATGTAGGTGTCTGTTGCATTATGGAAATATTCCCTGTAGGAGCTCTGATGTAAGAAAATAAAAGGTGATGATGATGATGATTACTATTATTATTAATAATAATATTAATGTTACTGTTATTTAGTAGTGTTTAGTGTTGTAGTAGCAATATTTTCCTCTTGCTTATCAGAGTAGTCTGATGAAAAGCGAATACTGATGTTAAAAGAGTTAAAAAAAGTAGAAAAAAGAGAAGTAAAAAGAGAGAGATGGTGAGCTCATTCTTCTTTGGAAGAATTGAGGAACTTCTAAACATTTGATTTTGCTTCCTCAGTAGGAAATCAGTGAAATGTTGCAAGTGTCTTTCTGAACCTCTTATTGAAGAAATGTAGGAGTATGAGAAATACCAGTGTCTTCCATTCTGAGAAATCCTGAATAAGTTCAGTCATTCTTGGATCACTCACTCCTCATACAAATCAGATAAAACTGGTTTTGAAAATCTGCATGAAGACTCTTGATATTTTAAGTGCTTTATTGTCATGTTTAGCTTCTCTTAAATATACTATTGTAACAAAATATCTAAGCAAGTGTCTCCTTCACTGCATATTAAACAGTTAACATCTGTGATTTTTTTTCCCACAAATAGAGAAACTAATTGAACACAACCCCTTTCTCGGTGTTGCCCATCAGCAGGGTTTTCTAGACTAGGTGGTCCTGGTTTCATTCAGGTCATGTTTGCTAAATTTCTTGTGCTTTTTAGACTCCTTATTCCTGACCAGTCTCCAGTTAGTGTGTCTCTCTCCCAGTACCAGTGCTGTCTTATTCTTGATGATTTCAGGTTATTTCTTTAGTCAAGCTCATTTTGACTGGTAATTGTGTCGTCCAGTGTCCTGGTACTTCCTCTCAGCTCCTGTCATTTAAAAATATTAATAATTGTGCTCTCTGAATAAGTGCCTAAGTAGTTAGTAAATAATGTATGTTGATTCCTCCAAGCCACACTTTGTTTTCTGCTGCCGTTGCCAAAATCAGTCCCTGCAGTCTGGGTATAGTCACTCTTTCACAGAGGCTTCTGGGACCCACTGAAGACCCAGACAGGCTTCTGCAGTGATTCTGGTACCCCCAGTATAATTTCCAGATGTCAGTTTCTGATCAGTTACATTCATCTGTAATTTCTCTATCCTAATTTCTTTCTTTGTAGAATGCTGCTTCTGTTAGAGTTTTTATAAATTTTAATTCAAATTTTCATTTTATCCCGGGTCAGCTTTATACTCAATCTAAGCCAAGTTTGGATGGTCTTGCCACGAAGAGCAATGGTGCTGCTCTGCCCCACTCATCTCCCCCTTTCCGTTCTCACAGCAGAGTGACTGACTGTGCAGTAACTAACATTACTTTCCCACTGTTTTGGTGATCTGATTCACTTTGCCTCATTGCTCCTGACAGCACAGGGGAGGGGGCAGAAATACGGGTTTGGGGGTGAAGCATAGGATCATTCTCTTTGGCTTCACTACGCTGAGGAATCAGCTGCAGCTAATCATGAAACCACACTGTAAGCATTAATGCTTGTAAGAAATCTCACACTTGAATTACTTTTTCTGGCAGGAAAAGCAGGTTTTGGAATACTGTTATCCTGGGAGAGGATATGCCAATGAAAATGAGTTTGTGTACCAGTGTTATATCTAAATAGGTGCTGCTCTGCTAAGTAAACCCTTTGAAAATACTGCAGCAAGAGGCATCTTGCTCCTGAATGTGGGAATGAATGAATTTTCTTGCTGTTTTGCACCTCTGAGATGAGATCTCAAGGCAGTTTATGCACATGGACAGTTCTATTGTGGACCAATGCACGTAACTTTCCTAAAGTATAACTGTGATACACACCAGAGAAGACCATACCCCTCAAAAGGCCTGACTGCATGTTTCTAAACATACTGTTTCTGCAATTTTAGGTGTGAGGGACATCCATGCTGACCATGCAGCCAGTCACATTGGGAAAGCACAAGGCATAGTTACCTGTTTAAGAGCAACTCCATATCATTGTACAAGACGAAAGGTCTTTCTTCCCATGGACATTTGTATGTTGGTAAGAAAAACAAATAGTCTGGAATTGAACAGTGTAGTGTTCTAACTGTGTTTCTCAAGGCTAAATATGAGATCATAATTTATTACACCAGAAAGAAACAGTATGTTATTTTCTTTAACTCTTTCTGCTGTGGCCTACTAATATGCCATTGTCATGGTTTTACATCTTATGGGAAGTAAGAGGAGTGACCTTCAAAAAACTCTAGATTTCTCTTTGGGATTTGTTTGTTTGTTATTATTAAATGTAGTAGTAGTATTTTAGGTTTCAGGAATTCTTCCATTAATGTATAAAAATTCATGTACGGAATGGGGCCTGGGGTTTTGTGTTTTGGGGTTGGGTGAGGGGGTTTTTTTGGGTTTTTTTTTCCTTTTTCTATCACCATAAAGGAAGCACTGTGAGAAATTTTACTTCTGAACAGTCTTCTTGTGCTTTTCTTTATTATGTTTTCATAATGTGCTGGTGGTTTGTGGGGTTTTTTTTGTTCCATATTTGACAGTTATAGGCCTATATTCCGTACATTTCTGTAGGAGATGGTATGGTCCTCCAATTTAAACTGTACACCAAATTTGCATTGGAATTTAGCAGATCTTGCAGTTTAGGTAAAATGGGATTAAAGCTCAGAATGTCATTAATGTTCCATGGGTTGATCTGTAGGCATCTCAGCTGTTACTCCTTCCTTTCTAGTCTTTATTTTTAAATGTTAATGCTGTTCTTTTTCAACTTAACCAAAATTTATACAATTATGATGATGCCTGAGGTGGTTGTGTTAGTATTTTCTGAATATAATTTCAGTACAACTAAAAGTTTGGATTGGAAGTTTAATAATGTAGGTAGCTGCAAAAAATGTAGCTACTAATATAGGTCAGGGTTATAAGACTGCAGAAAGGAATTGCACTCTCATTGCAGCCCTTCTGGGACTGCATGTTATGGGAGACTTTCCAAGTTTTCAGCTTTTCAAACATAGCCTGAAAATTCAGTCATTCCTTGCCATGGAAGGTGTTTTGCAGCGACACTGTAAAAATAGCTTGTATCCCTTCTGTGCAGACAGTCTTGTAAGCATTTCAGGTGCTGGCAAGAACTGCGGAGTTCTCCAGAGTCTGTACCTGCTGTGAAGCCTTTCTGCCCACCTTCATACAGCTCTCACATGCCTGAGTGTTGTTGAGAGAAGCAGGCAACTGGTGCAATTCTGAATATGCCATATTCTGTCTTAACATTGGTCACTATAGTCAAAAAATAAGTTTGGAGTTGGCTTTTTGGGGTTTAGAAGGGTTGTTTTCCAGTGGTTCTGGGTTTTGCTGTTTGGTTGGTTTTTGGAGATGGGTTTGTTTGATGTTCTGTGTGTTGGTTGTTGGTTAGTTGGATTTTGCAAGCCTGGGATGTGCACACCAATCCCAAGGTTCAAAAGCCAGCATGGCTTCTGTGTTAGCTGTTACTGGCTTTCTTCTACTTTAGATCTAAACTGATCTAAATCCCCCAAACATTAAAATCTGACTTTATCTTACTGACCACAAAATTTTAGGAAACAAACTTGTGCAGAGAGTCTGTACCAACTGTTCTCTTTGTTCTTTTGAATTTTTTTCTGAGTGACTGACCAAAAGAAAGGGAATTTAAAAAGGAGAGAGCAATGGTAGAACAATTAGGCTGTTTTAGTCTTTAGTCCTTAGCTTCATTGCTGGGAAAGGTTTTTGAGAAGCAAAAACGGAATCTTGATATTTATAGAGGGTTTTTTCTCTTTTTTGATTTTGGTTTTCCTTCCTATGTCTAGCATGGAGTTTCACAAGAGGATTTCATAAGAGGCAAGCAAGAGAAAAATGTGAGAGATGTAATTTATGACATCGCCAGCCAGGCTCATATTCATCTAGAACATGTGAGATTCCTTTCCTTTTGTTTATCTAAATAAACATAACTGATGCTAGTCTTCAGAAAGCATTTGTTGTTAGAAGACTTAAAGCTGCATACTTAATTTCAAATATTTTGCCTTTTATTATTTTGAGAGTTTGCATTAAAAAAATCCCACCACACAAAACATTCAAATATTACAACTACTTCTGTATGAACATTATGTGCAGGAGACAGTTTACTCACAGCTGGCTCCAATTTCATATATATAAATGCTGCCTAAAGAAATTATTACTGGAAGAGAAATTTTAAGCAGGCTTTTATAAATGCAGCTATGTGCCAGCCTGAGATCAGCACCATAGAAAGCACATCTGCATATGGTATTTCACAGCATGGTGGAATGGCTGCCAGGAAAACAGAGCTTGTTGCCTTTAACTGCTGGTTAGTGTGTGTGGGAGGGGGGGGATTCATTCCCTAACATGACCAGCCATGCCCAAAGCTATGTTGAGAAAGGTGCTTTCTGTTTATTTCTTTCCTGGCATACAGCCAAGTCAATTAGGAAAGTCTGTTTGGTTGGAATAGTGGATGATGGGCCCTGAAGAACTGCAGAGTCCTACTCTGTTTTTTCTTACATGCTTTTATTCTAGCTGCATTCTGAGACGCTTGCTAGTGCATAGTACAAAAGCAGAAGAATGTTTTATTGGCAATGCTTTGTCTGCCTCTATCTGGAAAACAAAGTGCTGCAAAGAGTTTCTTACATCTGCAAGTACATGTACATGTATACTTTGAGTATTGCACCCAGTGCTTCCAATCAAGGTGGTCTGGAAAGATACCACTTCAGAGTAAAGAAATGCCAGATCTATCCCTGCATTTGCAACATCAATATAATCCTCAATTACAGCATTAACTGTGATCACAGTATCTTATGTGATAGAAATAGGAGAGCCCTTCATCTTTTCTTCTGAAGGTCAAATGCAGCATCCCTAGTTTATTCAGTCAGTGCCTACTTAGCTGATTCATGTTTTTATTTTATGTTAATAATGTGTATGCGCTATAACAGCCCTCCAGTTAACCTAAAGGGGACCTACAAGAAAGCCGGAGAGGGACTTTTTACAAGGGTGATTAGGACAAGGCATAATGGCTTTAAACTGAAAGACAGCATGTTTAGATTAGCTATTAGGAAGAAATTCTTTACTGTGAGGGTGTTGAGGCACTGCAACAGGTTGCCCAGAGAAGCTGTGGATGCCCCATCCCTGGAAGTGTCCAAGGGCAGGTTGGATGGGGCTTTGAGCAACCTGGTCTAGTGGGAAGTGTCCCTGCCCACGCCAGGAGTGTTGGAACTAGATGATCCCTTCCAACCCAAACCATTCTATGATTCTGTGTACCCTTCAGCTTTATTTTTCATACACTAATTATAATTTGCATTTAAGGCATTCCTGTTCATGTTGTTTAACCTGATGTCTCAGTTTTTGTGGTTGCATGCCCAAGAAAACTTTATTCCATTTAGAAGCAGGGAACAAAGACAATATACAACATCAAAACTGTCAATTATCTTTGTTCAAGCTGAAATATTTTGATTTTTTCTTTTTTTTTTTATTCTCTGCCATTCAACCCATAATGCACAATGTTAAAACCCATTGGCTTTAGTTGCCATTTTTGCTTAGAAAAATGCCAAGTGTGTGACCTGAAATGTATCAGGGATGGGAGGCATGGAAAATGAGTAATGTGTATTTATGGTCCACATATTTAAAATTTGATTGCTGGTATTGTATGGAAACTTTGGGACAGAAGCAGGAAGAGAATTTGTTTCTTCAGAACCTTTCAGATAATTCAATAATTTGTGGTGCACTGGTCCCCTGGCTCCCAACATGAACCTACCAACTTCTGAAGAGAACAGGCCTCCTTTCTTCCCACTTCATTCTTAGAGCCCTGCCCATGTTATGCACTGGAAGGGTCCTCTGGAAAATATGCAATGTGATCATGTCATTGGAGACTAAAGAGAAAAGTATAAACACAAGGAAACCAAATTAGGGCAGCATTAGCATTTTATTCAACTGGATGTTGATCCTGGCACTCTTCCCTTTTTTTCCCCCCTTTGTATGTTTTTTAATGGATAGGTTATATCATCGTAATTAAAATTAAAAAAAAATTCCTCTCTGAATACTTGCTTCTAGTCTCCATCATCAGTGAATAGTTGACAGTGCGGGAACTCTGTAGTGTTCAAACCACTTGAACTGGCCATAACTGGCAGCAGTAACAGGGTGTTGGCCTCCTTCATAATCAGATGGTCTTTGTTCATGCAAGGACAAGGACACTTTCTGCCCTAATGGATGAAATGGGCTTTTGCTGGCAGTGCTTGCTGGGTATTTCAGGACTTTAGGTGAATCTAATGGGCTGGAACCTTTAAATGCATTTGTTCTGCTGCATGAAATCACCATTTTGTTTTGCCTGAGGGTCTTTCCAGCCGTTTATCCTTTGTTTTAGTTGGGATATTACAGGGTAGGGTAAAGTTTAAACCTGCAGAGAGGTTTCAGCATCAGCATTTGTTACACAAACCACGTATTTTAGAGGATGAGGGTAACAGTTACCACCCCCATTCCACAGCCAGAAGACACATAAATCTGAAATGCTGAATGGAGTCTCAGCCATGTTACATGAAGTGTATTGTAGTAATGTGGCCCTTAATCTTGGGAGAAAGGTTTCTGGAGTATGGTCAGGTCTTCCTGACACTACAACTGCTGACCAGCAGATGGCAAAATATTAATGAAAATTGCAGTTTTCCTTAGGAATTGTGTCTTTTATCAGCATAAAAGCACATAATAAATGTTCTGTCAGTCCCACAGTGTTCCCTTTGAAAGTCTACAAATACATTTACACATTCTCCCTCTTTCTCTTTAGCACTGCTTCCCTCATTCCCCTTGTTAAAAAGGGTCTCCCTTTTGGCTTTTTGCATTTGTCTCAGCTGTGCTACATCATTATGGACTCAGCTTACCAAGGGAGATAAAATGCTTTCTGAATGACATGTGACCCATTCTGGGTTAAGAAGGTCAAACAAGTACTTTATTTTCTCATCTTGCAATTAATAATAGTAGGGAAGAGCATTAGATCAGGGAAGAACGTTTTCCTATTTTAGAGATAGATATACACACACACACAAGTGTTATTATATCTCAAAGTTTTAAAATAATTTGTCTTCTGAAAAGATTGATAATTTTGTCCTCCTAAAGTTTCAGGGTTTTTTTCTCCATTGTTTGGAAGGGTCCATGAAAAACTAAATTAACAAAATCACACATTCTTACCAGTATTTATAGAGAGTTAGTTTGTTTTAACCTGTAAGAAAAGGAGGAGGGATTTAACCTGTAAAAACAAGGAGGGATTTTGTTTTTATAGATAGGCATTACAGGAAGACTTGTTCAGGTCTGTTAGATGTACTGAGTTGAATATGAGTTTAAATTGCAGATTTGATTCAGCCATGCTATAGATGTTTATTGTAGATACTGAGGAACTGAGGTCATTTTGATGTCTCAGAAATGTAACTGAAGCAGTTACAATTGGGCTCCTGGGACTGATGGCAACATCGAACCAAAAAGATGCACTCAGAAAAATGCACTTCTGGTCTTCCATAATTTCTGTCTGTTGGGGCAAAAAAAAAAAAGGTTAAGCTGTATTTACTAAACCAGATGCTACTTGGGACTTCGTTGGAACAAGAGATGCTAATTTACTTTGGTTTATAGTATGTAGTCTTGGAAGTCTGTCAAATCATATAAGTACATTAGCAAGCATCTCCCAGTATTCCATACCTTTGGTGTAACTACTTTTGTACACAGCTTTCATGGAATGAAACATTACAGTTTCAGGATGTCAAGAAGGGATAATGCTCATAATACAGTTTGTTGCCTCTAAGCATTATATATAGTACTTGATGTTTAATCTGAAATGTTAAATTCTTCTGCTAAGTACTTTTTTTTCTGTGTTTTGTTTTTCCCTCCCACCTTTCCCCATTTACTTTTAGGCTAGATCTTTCAGTAAGAAAGTTCCTGTGAAGGCGTATCCTGCTTTTTTCTGTACGGTAGGTGTGATATATGCACTCTAGGTGATGGACTTATTACTGTGCTGATACATTTGTGAAGAGTATCAAATCAAGGATGGTTAACTACTACTTCATGTGTCTATTTTGGGAGGATGTAACACCTGAAACTCATAAAAATCATAATGTCTGCCTGACTGTAGAACCGTACAGTTTCGATCAACAGTTGTAATCCTTCTCTTTTAACTACATCATTCCAACCAAGATGTCTATATATTCATAGACTGCTGTTCTGATGCAAGAGCCCCAAATCTTGTCTATTTTCATAATTTGCTGATTGGTCTACTTAAAGATAATGCTTCTCTTCACAAAACATGACTTTTTTATATGTTTGAAATGTGATGATTACACTACCATTTAATAGCACAAACTGTCAAGCCTTTTTTTTCACGTATTGCATTTTAAACTTAATGCCTAATTATTTGTGTGCACCATCTGGATTAAGCTTTTTTTCTTTTCTAGGTTGCTTTAGATGATTATTTATATAACGTGCGAAAAGTGGACTTCAATCTATTTCATCCAAGCTTACAGAAGAAGAGTACATTATTACCATTGTATTTATATATTAGATCTTGGAAAAAAACATATTAAAGTTTGTTTGGTTTTTTTAATATGGATTCAGAGTGCTGAGTTTTTTTCTTTAATGTCTTAACTTGCTAAAATTGTGAAGTGTCTGACTTCACACTTCTGCAAAATGCAGTTCCTGGGAAACAGCAGATGCACATGAACTGTAGCTGTCAGCTTGCTGGCAGTAGTTAAGTCTCTTTTTGGAATATTAGGCTGATATCTCTTTTTCACGTCTGCCAAGGCATATGTCCTTGTCTGAGATTGCTTTTCTTGTCTTTCCTGTAATAACAGCAATATGACAGAATTCTTGGACAAACACTGTGCTAATGGATAC
The DNA here is from genome assembly GCA_013398115.1 of Falcunculus frontatus. NCBI lineage: Eukaryota > Metazoa > Chordata > Aves > Passeriformes > Falcunculus > Falcunculus frontatus. The sequence continues at coordinate 1,513,859 of VZRV01010927.1, read as the reverse complement.
TTCTGACAGTTCTGATTCCTGGCTGAGAAAAGGAAAAACAAAAAAACCCTGCTTTGTTTGTGCCCAAAAGCAGTTACAGTAAATGCCCTATAAATCAACTAAGTAGCTCTGTTTAGTGCAAGGAGGGATGATGCTTCAAAGCTGGAAGAATGATCAGGTATATTTGAATGCAATAAAACTGTCAGGAAAAGCTTTAGCAGAAGTTATTTAACTGCGTGTTGAGATTGAGCACTGAAGTGACTATAGGTAGTAGGAGGATAGCTTTGCAACCAAGGAAGAGAGCCCATACATTAACATGTATGGATTAGCATGGATAAAATAAAATACATATTTTATCTCTGGAATTTTCACTCAGCTCTTAGTTTGGCTGTATCTTCCTCCTGGCCTGGTCTCTGTTGTTGCCCACAGCTGTCACTGCAGTGTGGGTTTGACTGCCCCTTTGTTCAGTATCCAGCATGTCTCTCAGGACACGCTCCTACATGGCTTCCCTGAATTCCTTCTCTTTGGTACTGTGAAAACATATTCCTGAAAGTTTCAGATAATTTTAGTCCTTTCTCTCTCTAAAGATACTGATCTGGGGTTTTTTTGTGGGAAATTACTAGTAGCTTTGTACTCAGCATCTTTTAGGCTCAAGGTAAATCTGTTTGATTTGTTGTATGGTAAAATGCTTCCTAACATTCAGCTTGATTCAATTGCACAAATCTGGTAGTTTGTTCTGCCCTCATCCTTGTTCTAGTAAATAAGTGCTTTTCCTAGAGATTTTTTTTTTAATTGGAGCTAATCTCCCCAGATGCTTAGCTGTATAACAGTATAATGTATTTTAATGTAAAATGCCATATAATGAATTTCTGTGAACAAGATTTGTGGCTTTTTTTATCACAAACTGTCAGCACGGTAGAAATCTTAGGAACCCGACATTAAGTTCTTTACTCGGTGATTTTGCTTTACATATTTGAAGTTGGTTTGTGATACAGATCTTGGTTAATTCTGCAGTTTTTTATTCCCAAGTAAGACATTTCTCTTTGAATTTGTTCAGCTCAGGTCCTGGTTTCTGTATTACTAGAGGTGGAATAATCAAGGTGATACAAACCAAGAAGACTGGTTTACATTTTCTTAATGTAAAATCCTAACAAGCTCTGTCCACTTTTCAGATCAGCTGCAGTATCGTATCACTGGTGTTTCTGAATGTGGCAAAGAAGTCTGGTGAAAAGAAAATGTTTAATTCCTATGCAGGCACTGCAGCTCTTCCTGCCAAATGAAGAGCAAAGGCTTAGGCTCTGTTACTGCTACCAGGCCAGCTGCACATTCGCTCTGTTTATTTTGTGATCTGGAGCAAGCATTACAAATGCCTCTTTCTGCACTTGGTCATGTTTTGTTCCAAACGTGCTGAGTCAGGACAGTTGAGGCAGCCCTGTCCTCTCAAAAGGAATCACTCTCCTGTAAAGTCTTCTCCCAGGCAACTAGCGGCAAGATAAGAGGACATAGCCTCAAGCTGTGCCAAGGGAGGTTTAGGCTGGACATCAGGAGGAATTTCTTCGTGGAAAGGGTTGTTAAACAATGGAACAGGCTGCCCACAGAAGTGGTGGTGTCACCATCCCTGGAAGTGTTCAAGAAACGACTGGATGTGGCACTTGGTACTATGGTTTAGTTTACAAGGTGGTGGTCAGTCAAAGGTTTGACTCAGTCTCAGAGGTCTTTCCCAACCTAAATGATTCTGTGATTCTTTCTTTCTCATCCTGGCAGGTAAACAGCAGCTTCCTCTGACCATTCTCCAGCACTTCAACCTAGCAATTTCCCAAATTTTCCTCACAGTGATACCTCTGAAAGGCAGGTCCTTCTCAAACCTTCTCCAATCCCTGCAAAGCTGTAGCTAGGCCCATTCTTGACCCTTTCCCCAGCTGTAGCCTAGGATTGCAGCTTCTCTTCTACAAAGGACTGGAATAACCTTATAGCATTGCAACTCCATGAATGCACAATTCTAACACTGCATTTTGAAAGGCTTTGAGAAAAGCAGGTACTAGTATTTTATCCAGTCTGAACTTTAGATCACCAAACTTCAGGTTTAAAGTCACCACTGCTGAAAATCAGTCCTTTTCTGGTTCCTATTAAAAACATGCAAACAGCAAACCAAAACAACCCCACCCCAATCCATCATAAAAACTTCTAAAACATTAATAACCAACATTACTAGGAGGTTGTCAGTGGGCTATTTTAAAATGTAAAACCCCCTTTTACATTTACAATTAAAAATTAGGAAGAGAAGTCATTCTCCTAGAATTTGGTTCACTAAAAGCAAGAGGAACAGTCTACACCAGCTGTGGAAACAAGTCATAGTCCATTACAAGTTGAATTATTTCACAAGCTAAATATCCTTCCCATAATTGTTTGAATTGGCATTGGTTAACAACCAACTGGATTTGCAACGGTACAGGTATCAAGAAAATGTCCCACTATAGTATTAACAAAATTGAAATCAGACTTACTCTGAGGTCAGGGTAATCCAAAAATATTCCCCATGTGTAAATTTTCTTTGCTTTCCCATCACATACTCGTGATTGTATGTCCAGCTGAGAACATCTTGCATGAGTCATAGAGTGTATCCGTAAATCTAAAGTGACACAAATGTATTAAGTCAGGATTTCTCTTTATTTGGAATACAGTATCAATGAAGTATCCCATACCTGGAAAAGGTGTACCTCTCTGCAATAACAGAACTGTTACCATTTTTTCAGTAGGAAATGCTTGACTTTTACTTTCTGGCAAAAGTCACTGCTCCATAAAAATGAGAAACTTGGATACAAAAAAAAGCACTAGGGAAAACAGTCATGTTGCCATTACAGCACTGTAGGGTAGAACTCCAAGTAATTTAGTTTAGGAAAAACATCTTGTATTGCAAACTTCAGGACATAATTATTCTATTCCACATGTGACTCTGGGTCCACGCTGCTTGGAGTACAGCTTTTTTAGCTTACATTGTATTACTGGGAAGCTACTCATAGAAGAAATGAAAGCCTAGAGATTATTTTTTAATTAGGTACTGTTTGAAAACCAAACTACAGAATCAAAAAACCAGCAGCTGCTGAAAAACACGGGTTTGGCCAGCATAACTAGAGGGGCAGCAGCATTATGCAAGAAACACTGTGCTGATTTGGGAGAGACACGACAGAAGTAACAACGGATTCAAGAAAGCTAAAACCTAGTAAATATTGTAACTGTCCTTGAGAAGAAAAAACAAGCTAAAGATCCAGTTTGACTTTCACTTGCTATTTGAACCTTCATCTTCAGAAGTTTGAGCTCTTTGGCAATTCAGCATTTCACTCTCCTCGCTTCGGTCTGACTGTTTAGGAAATATGATACTCCTATTTCCAGAAGGAGGCAGCCACGAGGATCACTCTCTCATTTTTTGACCCATTTTTCAGTTGTCTTTGACATTTTAGTGTTCTTCCACAGGAATATATTGGGAGGATGCAGACTGAACTTTCCTAGGAAAAGAAGGAAGAACACAGTTACCTGAACCACTTATATTAAACTAAGAAGGAAATTCTGACTCATTAAGGCAAGTTTATTCTGTAATTCTCCTGACTCAGCTAACAGCAAGTAACAAACCACTTCTATACCAAGAAGTAGCTCTCAGGAAAAAAAATCCCAAAAAAACAACAAACCAGCTTTCACAGCTAAAGCTCCCCTCCCACACTGTTTTCTTGTGGACAACTTGAGCTCAATTGCCTTTGAAAAAATTATTGCGGCAAAGCCTTTCATAAAAACGTATTCATGAAAAAACCAAAAACCCCTTAATTTCAAAATTAGTTGAGTGACCAGTCTCCAAAAGCCCATCTATAACATATGATGAGGAAAAAGCAGAGGTACTGTCTTTAAGACCAACAATCCTCAGGGTACCCAGCCTCCTGAGTTGGAAGAAAGGAATTACGTTCTTCCTTCTCTTCCAAGGAATTTTCTTCTGGCAACATGTAATGTTTCACTGGACACTGTCTAAGATTGATGAGAAAAAAGACTGAATGTTTATTACAGGTACTGTAAAATAGTTTAATGTATCCTAATAGTGCTGATACCTCACACAGGTGTTTTAGGAATCCGTCGAGAATCATCATTCTCCGTCACTTCCCTACATCCCTGAAGGGCCTCAGGTTGGATTTGACACCTGAGGTGCAGAGAAACTTGCGATGGGGCATGCAGGAAGTGGAGGGGTTGGTGATTAAACTGTTTTTACCTGCATTTGAGCATGTACTGCAGTCAGCTTTTATTTCTCGCAGGCAGTTGCCATCCATTTGTGTTTATAATGTGCTACGGTTCTGCGTGTTGCCATAGAAAATAGTCTTCTAGAATTGCTTCCATGGACGATTCTATCATGGGAGTTGGAACCTAACTTTGGGATAGTCAAGGTAAGGTATATCTGAAGGAAAAGAAGGGAAAAAATTTAATAATATCATTAAGTTGTGACTGTGACTGTTATCTGGGCTTTGAGATGAGAACTAAACTTGGTCATACTTGTGATGCCTTTTCTTGGTCTTAAAATCAAGAGCTAAACACGGTTAGAAGGGAAAAAGGGATTTTACCTTGGTATTTATTTTAAGGAACCTTGGTGCACTCCGTCCAGGTGGAGCACGCTGGAATGCACATCCAAATGCACACCAAAATGCACCCCCGTGAGCACCCCCAAAATGTACACACACAATAGTTTGGGTATAAAATTATAGGCTTTACCAATTAGCATATCTATCAAAGATTCCCCAATGAGAGGCTGAGCAAACCCCCCTCTCTGAGGAACTTTCCCCCCCTGGACAGGCCTATCTTAGTTTACAAAATGTGTTCCAGAGAAGGCCTTGGTGTCTGAGCCTTCCAAGATATTTGGTCTCCTGGCTTAACGGAATACTGGGCCTATGCTAGTTATCAAACCTGAACAATTAGAAGTATGTGGGTTAAAAGGCCCTTAAGAATACATAAAAGTTATACAAAAGAGTATATAGAGGAGGTATATATAAAAAGGAAAAAAGCATCATGGCATCACCTGCACAAGACTTTGCTGGAATCGTGCCCTTCTGATTTTCCTGGGATAGGAGTCGTGCCCTTCTGACTTTCCTGGGATAGGCACCTCATTAAACTGCATGAAATAATAAGAAAATCTTTGAAAGCAATCCTTCTGTTCCTTCTCATGCCACCCATATCAAAACACAGACATGTCTTCTGCCTTTGTTTTCCTCCCTTGTTTATTTACTTCCTCAGCCTCTGACTGGCATTTCTCTTTTCTCCTCTGAAGACTCATTCAGGGCCTGTGTTAACCAGGACCAGCAGTGTCTCAGTTTAAAGCTGCATTTCTGGCACAGTAACATAAAATATCTCTACTGGTTCACTCGAGAGAAAAAAGCACGTCCATCCTCTGTCTTGCTTTATGGCCCACTTTGATTTTGCTCATGTTTTCCAAGTGCTTCTTTCCAATGAACTCACCAACTACCCCATGTCAGACATTCGTCTCCTCCTATACCATAATGATATTCTTCTTACCAAGTCCTAAATGCCTTTCAGGAAATTTGGCACCCAAATAGAAATGGTGTTGATGTCTGGCACGATCTGACAGTTGAGTCAGGGTCTTGGCACACTTCTGGCACTCTGCTATCAGCAGACTACGTAAAATCATGGTGAAGGATGGAACAAAGTAGTAATAAAAAACCCCACATAGTTTGGTTACACATAATACTCTGATGGATTATTTTCCTGCACTTGGCTAAGGCATAACACAGTCACAGTTCTGTTCAAATGAAGTTCAGAATCTCACCTTTAGACACAAATCCTAGAAATAAAGTATTTGGAAACAATTGGCCTCAGACCTGCAGAACAGTATCTTTTTGAATATATTAAACAGGAATTTTAGGATTGTTTGGGGGTTTGTCTTTGCAGACAGACTAGGTTGACTTGATCCTGAAAGCATATTTGGCCTCTGATCACAAAATGAATTGATACAATTTCTTGCATTAATAGCAAACAAATCAAACCCTCCTATTAGAAGGCCAATGCAATTCAGGGGAAAACAAAACAAACAAAACATCAGAAAAATAAAAAACCAAACCAAATGCACCTTTAAGTCACAAGCCCTTGCTTTTGGCATGCTTTAGTCTTTTCAAAGTTTTCAAATGGCTGCATGTAAAGAAAGGTTTGAGCTCTCCAGTTATTTATGCTTTCTTTACTCACCTGAACTGCTGACTTTGTCCTTTCATTCACAGTAATTACTTTTTAGAAGTACAGAAGCTTGTCTGTTTGGTTTGTTGTGTTTAGTTGTAGCTAATTCTGTATGCTTTGTATTGTTTTACCTTGTAGGGTCTACCTACTAGGCAAAGATCACAAGAGTAGTAGCAATCCCATTTTTGTTTCTCAGTATTTCCTTCATGGAAATGGTATTTGGGATGTTCTTTGCTTTTTTATTGTTATGAATTTTTACAAAAAAAACTAGAGCCGGTGCCCTTATATGAAACTAGACTGTATATGTGATACTTGGAGAATAATGCATGTGCTGTCTTGAGAACCTCACATGCTGCAAGAGTTGTGGTGTTCTGTGTGTGTGAGGCAGTGCACACATGTGGCCAGAAAAATGGGTCAGTGCTTGTCTCCCTGACACCTGTATATGACTGCAGTTGTCTGGAGGAATTGATAATTTAAAAGCATCCCATGTCCATTGAGCTGCATGAAGTATTAAACACCAATTGAAAAGCTTTCCTCTCAAAATACATATTTTTCTCACTTTCTCCTAAGTAAGGGAAAATGAATTTAGCAGTATTCACTTAGAAGTTCCTTACAGGTTGTATATATGATCATTTAAATGCTGTTAATGTATTTTACATAACTATAGGACATATTTGTGTACTCAGTTTCATTGGCTGGTAGTAACAGAGAAAAGAAGACTGAATGTTTCTATTGGCTTATATAATGATGTTACTACAGTTCTACAGTGAACTTTTGGCTTGGAGTGATGGTCTTTATTTCCAGTCTTTAGCTATATCAAATACATTAGCTGAAAAGTTACTTTACATTTTCTGCTTAGGTCAGATTCAGGCCCCTTCAGTTGCTGGTCCCTGCTGAGCCTGCTGTGTCAGACTTGTAGTTACCAGCACAGAAAAAGGATGTAATTTTTTTTTTCCTGGTTCTGGGTCCTGATGGGTCTTTCCCCCCCAAAATCTGTAGATGGCTGAATAAATGGTCCTAACATCACTGAGAGAGATGGGGGATTCCTAGAGCCTTTGAGTAATAGGAGCCAGCCCCATGTGTAACCTGACAATGACACTTTTCCAGGACTGTAAACTTAAGCAAGCGAAATAAATGATAAATTCTTTTTTTAAATGCCTGCAGTTTTAGCAAGTAATAAATACATTCCATCTCCCACCCTCTCACAGTAGTCTCCTCTTGTTGAGCCATTTTATGCCTTGGAATGTCAGTGCTACTGGCCTGCATTCCTGACCTCTCTCCCAGTTAGTAATTTCCCCCAGAGAGAAGTTAGTGGCTGAGGTAACGTGATGGGATAGAAAATATGAACCCATTGGACTTGGACCGTTTCTTTAAGCAAAGGTGTTCTAAAGACAGGCAGGGGAGGGTTAGAAATTCCAAAAGCCTCCATTTAAGTGGCAGTAGATGAGAAGGTATTTGAGCTGCAGAGGTGAGGCAGAGATGCCACTGTCAGCTGTCTGTGTATGATTTTCCAAGGATCTTCAACCAAGAGCCTGGTGAGGTGTCATGAGCACATGATATTGTCCTGCAATAGAACCTACAGGTTCAGGCCAACAACAGTAACAGCAATGAAAATTCATTTCTAGCTGTCAAAAATTTTTCTTTTTCTAGTCTGAGCTATTTTCTTAGTTGATCTAGTGATCATGGAAAATTGTTGCCTCCTCCTTCTGGTGGCATGGCTATAGAAAAAGAGACTTAGCCTTCAAAAATGTCAGAGTTTAATCTGGAGTGCTTTGAAATGTGGTTTATTCATTAACCTGGAGATTGGTGACTCGATGTCGCTGTTGTTGTGGGGACGGAGAGAGAATGAACACCGACTCGGTCCAGGAAGTGGGGAGAAGAAGCCTTTTTATGTAATTATATCCAGCCCATTTTATACTTTAGTATTCTTGCATGGTGTAAGGTCATTGGACCGCTGGTCATCCACCTCCTAGGGTGATTGGTCAAATTCTACAACACCCATTTCAAACTATTTCTCTAGTCAGTATCATAACAATCCACAGGTGCAAGATAGAATAGTTTACAGAAAACCATAATATTGTTTTGAATAGCTTGCATGGGAAAGACAGAGCTCTCACGAATGTTAGTCTCACAAAAAACTGCAGAAAGCTGGAAAATTTCTCTGCTGAAAGCTTGTCAGCATTGACAACTCTTCACTGTTCTAGAGAGTGGAAAAGAGACTGGTTGAAACATCAGACCCAGCCAGCTCAACATCTTCAAAGGTTACACCAGTGAAATCCCCAAACCAGACAGTATTGCTGTGTACCAAAAATTTCTGGCACTATTGAACATTGATAGCTTCATGTTCTCAATTCCAGACCATATTCACCCATTAATTATAGATGGGGGTTTATAGTGGATTGTGACCCCCAAAACTTCCTTAGTTTGGCTAAAAACTACTGATGATTCTAATTATTGACAGGTATTGGAACAGTGTTACTAGAATCTGAGGAACATCTCTCTCTGCTGAAATAACAAATGGACCTTTTCAGTGAGTAAATCTGCAGACTGGGAATATAAAAGACACACAAATGCTGAAGTTAAAGTCTTCCTCTTAAGCTTCTATAAAACTTCAATTGTCAATATTCTGATCAGTCAGAGTCATCCTCAGTAACACACAGTGCAGTCAGTGAGCACACCTGCGTGTCAGGTACCAGTAGAGGCCAGTATACACCAGTTGAAATTCATCAATACTCCGGTAGATCATGGGCTAGAAGGGAGTGGAAGCAGGCTGACCCTTCTGGTGTGTTCTACACTCACAAAGCAGCAGCTATCCTGCCTTCAAGCAGAACCTTTCACATGTTGTCAGGCGTTAATGTCAGCAACTGAAAGAAGCTTTGGTATAAGCATATGCAGAGGAAAAAAAAAAGAACCCAAACCAAATTTGGGAGGAAAAAACATGGGGAGATGGTGATTTTTTGAATTAATGTAATTTGTTTTATGTGTGCAGAAGTCAAAAGAGTCTGAGTGTAACCTCAGCCTTTGGAGAGAGTCAAGCTGGAAGGCAGAGTAGCAGTGCCAGATCTGGAGAGTCAAGGCAGCAAGAAAAAGAGAAAGAAAAAGGAGCAGCAGCAGTACAGGAAGCAACACATTGGAAATGGAAGAGAACTGGAAAAGAGCCAAAACCACAAACATGGGGAAAAAAATGAAAGAAGACCGAAGAGAAGGATGATCAAGAGGTGAAATCTTGTCACTTTACAGAATGACAGATGATAAAAAAATTACTTAATTTCTCATTCATCAGTCCCTTCCATCTCTGGAGATGTGTGCTAGTCTTGGACATGCAGATCCATAGGACTCACAAACCCATCAAGACATGGATGCATTCTGACTGGATGTGACAACAGGGGACACATGGCCAGTGCATGGGGATACCCAGGAAACACACAACCCTCTGGCATCAGTCCAGCATTTAGTGATGAAAGCAGGGACTCAGTGGTGTAACAGTGCTGGTTAAGTGAGGGTCTCCGGAATGCTGGCTCAGCAGGCACAGGGTGCTGGGATGAGCTTGCCCAGGGTATGGTCCCCAAAGGGGTGTGTATATCAGGGGGGATGGCAGTAGGTTGGGATGTAGCATGGGATTCTAGGCATGGGCTATTGGAGTCCCTGGGGTTGAGGTCACACTGATCCTGGGGCCCCTGGGTTGGAATCAACATCCTTGGAGAAGCTCCTATGTCACCTTGTGTCTCCCCTGGTTGCCTTCAGTCTCTCCCAGTCACTCCAGGACCGTCCCATAGCGGCTTTTTAACGCCATGCACTGTCTCTTCTTGTGGACAGGGAGGACAGAAATTGTCCCTGTCCAGGGACAGCGGGAGCTGGAGCACCTTGATCTAATTTCCAGCTTCTAGGTGCTGGTTTCACAGTCTTTGCTGTGTCCTCTCATGTGCTGCCTGAACACAACAGAATGGGACTGGAGCCATGAGGAGGATGCAGGAACACCCCCAGACTCAGACTACCCTTGTTACTCCAGGCTTGCCCCCTGGAGCAGGCACTGAGTCCCAAGAGACACAGAGCACTGGTGCAGGAAATCTGTCTTGAGTGCAGATCTTTATGGAAGATATTGTGGGACTGAGAAATCCAGAAGTTGAACAAAATTTGCAGGGGAGCTCCAGGAAGATATGAAGATGGGGCTCGGCAGAAAGTCCTGTGTGGTACCGCTGCAGGAATAGGGTGTGCAGCAAGAAGCACTGAGGAGTGTGGGACAATAAAATTGCTTCTGATTTCTTCAGAGAGTTTGAGCATGCAAGAAAGAATGGATCCAAAAACAAGGCATTGCAACCATTGCAGTGGTGTTGTTTCTCCATGAGTGTCCTCCTCCATCTTGAAATGGCTCTGCCAGCATGGGATCTTCTTCTACAGAAGAGTTCCATGGCCTGGAAGAAAAGTGGGATGCTGAAGGTGGCCTCCAAACCCTGGGGAACACTTGTTTCCTCAATTATGTCCTGCAGCACCTGACCTATAGCATGTTCCTGGCCAAACACCTGCTGTCTTACGAGCACAGGCAGTCCTGTGAGTCCTTCCTGCCCCACCTTTTACATCTCTTGGGCAGCTCTGAAGGATGGAAAACCAACAGTGACTTTGGGAACAGCTCCTAATTCCCCCCTGGAAAGCCTTCAGAGCAGGCTCAGTGCAGCACAGGGAATGGGTTGGCTTGCTGTCACATGCCACATTCCCACTCCCAGGGAAGATAATTTCTTGTTTCCTGTGGTTCCTGAAGTGCATCTGAAAGTCCTGCCTGGAATTTTATGCACCTGTCACCTAAATGTGGGATCGTTTGGGGTTTGGTTTTTTTTCTTCCTTGAAAGCTTTTGTTAACTACACATATTTCACCAACACAGCTCTTTATAGCACAGCCAGGTCTTCAACAGTTGTCCAATGGCTTCAGGGTCTAGTCTCATGTGTGACTTTTGAAAATTCCTTTTCCTGCCTGAAAACAAAACGGTCGCAACTTGAGTTTGCCCTAAGTTTTCTCTTAAAAAAACCCACAACCCCCCAAAGCCTTCACCCTAATACAAATACTTTTCTTATCTTCCATACTTTAAAATATTTTAAAGGTCAGTTATTAATATGCTTTTTGTGTTTTCAAGCAGGAAAGTTAATTCTCAACTTGTTACATTAAACACTTGCTGTAGGCTGCAGTGAAATTAAAGCATGTACATCTTCCATCAAAAGTGAGTTTTCGTAAAGTGATCTAATGATCCTGAGGAAAAATTTGTAGTAAAAACCTTATTTGAAAACTTAGATTTTTCATTAAATTCTCTGCAATTTAGCAAAATTTCATGGTGACAGTCTCAGTTCATTAACTTCGCTTTTCTGCCAGTTCATTTGAGGAAAAGAGTCCTAGCACTCCATTCCAAATTGCTACAGTTTCTATCAAGAAGAGTAAGTATAACTCAAACTACTGTCGCTCATTCAGAAAATGTCACATGTCACCTATCCTTATCTCTGATCTTAGCAAGATTTTCTTTGAAGTATTTCCTGATTAATTATGGCAGATTTTTAGAATTCTTCCACAGTAGGGAATCGTGTATTAGATTTGTTTCATGGCACCTCATCTTCTGTTCCTGGAAGCAGATAAAAACTGGAGACAAATGTTTGTACTAAATGTGCTGTTTGGTGCACTTTTACCGGCCTTCAATCCAATAAGCCTTTTATCCTTTTTACAAAAAGTGCTAAGAAGTCTCAGTGATAGCCAGAGAAAAAACACAAAACCAAGGTTCCAGTTTTGCACACTATGTCCCCCTCACACCACCCCCATCCCAAAACTTTTTGGTTGCTACGTACCCATTTTTTTGCTTAGCTGTTGCCAATTAACTAGAAGGTTCCCAAGCCTTGCACCTGTGCAGTGTAATTTACATCTTAGTCCAAACCTCTCTTAGTAAGTACGAGTAAGAAAATCACATCCCAATATAGTTAATTTGCTCCAGTACTGGCCTTGATCAAGCTTTTGTTACCAAAAAGGAATCCTTGTGTGCACACCATTTTTTTAGCCTTCAAGATGCTACAGCCATACTTTATAATTAATTCATGTACTCATTCTTTCTTAAACATTTTGGTGTCTGGCAGCATCCCTTTTTCATCACTGGTCACAGTGAAACCAAAAATAATCAGAGAATTAACTGCTTGTTGAAATCATCTTACTCACATATATTCAGTACCAGGTCTGGCCTCCACAGTAAATGCAGTCTCCAGACAGCCTTCTTGTGTCCAAGCTGGACACTGCTGATGGAGACTTGCACTGCCCTGCGATGCTGCCTTGTTACAGGGGTTTGTTATAAAGATGGACTTTGCCACATAAGCACTAAGGCTGAGTTGAAGTTCTGACCTCTTCGTTTGACAAGCTGAAGCAGAGTTCTCGTGCAAAGCATCCAGGTCTTCGTAAAGCAGGATCTAAGGAATCCAGTCTGCTGACCGCTCTGATTACCACAACCTCTCTACAGGCTAAGCCATCTATTAGTGCCAGAAGTGTTCCTACAAAAGAGCTGACAGAAGAATATGATTTTCATTCACTGGTTTAGTAAATTTTCTTCAGTTCCACATAACCTTCTTCACTGACCCTTCAAAAAGGACAATCTTTTAATGATGAGATGCTGATTTTCAAAAGACTCATTTTAAGACATTAAATACAGCTAAGATAACATAGACCTTAGTCTGACTTCAAGCTCAGTGAATTGTTTTCAATTCTCATTTAAAAATCATCTGAAGTTCACTAGCACTGAATTACTAGTTTTCAGGTTAAATTAAGGTGTCACATCAAGTTAAATAGGTTGAGTCTTCTGTTCACAATGATCAAGCACCTTTTACATAGATACAAAACATGTCCTACCTATGAACCTGGTCTTGTTTGCTGGTGCATATGTGGGCAAGAGCATCGATCTCATCACGGAAAATAATTAAAGGTCGCATCTGGTAGGCCTACAATGAAAACAGGAATATTGACATCAGGAACACAGCACTATTTGAAAGAGAAAATACATGAAAAACATTATGGTTGCAAGAGCACTGGAACTGGTGAGTTTGGGGTTTTTTTTTGAGGGGGTGGTGGTGCTTTGCAAGATTTTCTTGTTTGCTTTACTAATATTTCCCAATACATCCCAAGATTTCAAGCCCCCCAAAACCCCACTGGAAAAGGAAACACTGGCAATCCCATTACAGTGGAAGGACCTGACAAACCATGAAAAACAATTTCTTCTTGACCACAGAAAACTAGTTACAACTCAGACAGAACACACAGCACATTTCAACCTTACCTGCTCAAATAATAAACGAAACTGTCATTCATATTCTCCTACCCATTCACACAAGCAGTTGACACCATTTCTCTTAAAAAAGATTACTCTCCCATCACCCTGGCCACATTCATTAGCAAGTGCACAAGCTACCAGTGTCTTTCCAGTTCCTGGTGTACCATAGAATAGGAAATCTCTGCAAATAAAAAAAAAATCACATAAGAAAAAAACACAATGGAAAAGTGCCTCTTATAACCCCCATCCCTAAAACACACAGCTCTGCTCTTCTTAGCAAAACATTTCATGGATAAGGCAGCGGTAACAGCTAAAGTGTGAGAAAAGTCAAAAGTGTTCCTACACAAGTCAACAAGGCAGCAAATGAAATTAATGTGGAGGATAATGTGTATGTACAAAACACTGAGAAAAGATAGTAGTATCCCAGAAGGACACTTCCAAAAGCTCTGACAAACCAATAGGTATGGTTACAACACAGTGGAGCCAAACAAACTTCCAGTGCAGAATCTGAGAACAGGATAACTTCGAAATCACCAGTTCTGCATATTCATTCTTCTTTTCACAAAAGGCAAGATTTGAAAGAAAAGCGTTTAGTTCCCCCTTAAAAAGCTTTACATTACTGGGTTGGGTCTCCCTTTGTGGGTGATAAAGAAGAAATAATCTAAAGCTGGGAAGGTGTTCTGCACGTCTGCATTTCCATCAGCTAGAAAAGCCAACATGCTGCTGCTTCAAAATGAATTTCAATTAATAAAGAAGCAAAAGACATAAAGATCGTCTTTTCATGGTTTGTAATACTCTTTAAAGTTACTGAAAGCTAAGCATTTAAAGTCCTATTTCAATATACCATGACTGAATTTTGCTGACCAAGAATATATAAAGATAATAATTAAATCTCTAATAATTAAATTTTGTAACACAGAACTCAGCTGTGTAAGAAGTGGACAGATTTTTATTTTAGCCCAAGCACAACAAATGCTGCAAGGTTCTAGTTGCAAGTCCTATCAATTGTAAAACTGATACCTGAGCATTTGAAAAAAAAAAAAAAGAGTTTGTGGGAGAGACAAGTGGACTTCCATGAAACAAACTACAGCTGACTACCAGTAGGTAATTCATTGTACACGAAACTCTAAAGGAAAAAATCTCCAACTCCAGTTTTTACAGGCAAGACACCTTTAAAGGATCTCGCCTCACAGTAAATCTGTGAACCTACATGTATGCTGGTTTCTGTCAATTTTTTAAATATTACTTTTTAATTTTCTTAAAACTACTTTTTACTACTAAAAAAACCCCCATCAACAGTGCTGAAAATTTGGGAGCATTTTTTATGTTAAAGAAAGCTGCAACCTCAATAAGGTTCCATCAGAAATTAGATGTCGGCACAAAGGAAAGGTTCACTGCAATTTTCAAATTGCTTGAGAGAAACCTGTAAGCCAAGGGAGTTGTAGACAGCCCATTACTGGAAGCTTTCATAAAAAGTGCAAATGTCTCACTGAAATGATGAAGTAAAAATACTTACTGAAACATCTATTTGCATTGGCTCAACACCAGACAGATTTGCTTCAATTTTCGTGTGATCCTTGTGAAGATTTGAAGTGAAAATACAAGCCCTGAAACAGCTGTATGTAAACATTGTCCATTCAAAAATAGTAAGGCAATTCAGGAAGCACAGTATAAGACATGTGCTGCAGCATATCACTGCTATTTCATATTTTCTGAAGAACATATTTCCTCTACCCTTAAAGCATAGCTCTGGCATAACCGTGACAGTAAGATTATAATTAGAGAGCAAAAATAAACATTACTTTAGACTACCCTATGCTTCGGAAGAAGTTTTTTTCAACTAAATTAAAATTACAATTAAATAATCACTCTATGTGAAATAGTAAAATAAATTAGTGTCTACTTCTTCCAGTAGAACACCCCATGATCTCCCATCCTTTGCCTTCTATGCATCTTCTCTGTACAGCCAATTTTTTGCAAGATTGCTTCTGCAGTACTAAGATACAAAGTTGACATGTAAGAGCAAAGATAGATAAATACAAAAACCCCCCATTGAAACCAGCACACATGATCAGTGTGACATTTTGATATAGTGAACACAAAGCAAGAATCACTGGCATTTAGCCTAGTTTTTCAACACTACTTAAAAATTAGGGCAAATGTTTACTTTTTTATAGAGACACTTAGGAACAAGTGTTTGAGGATTTGCAAACATAGACTGTTTTCAGGTTTATTTCCCATGCTTGCTGAACGCAGTAAAAAAAAAAAATCCCATTTAGTAGGAAAAAAAAGAATTCTGAAGATATAGGAAGATAACAGAAAAAAATTATGGCAGGCTTTCAAAGCACTAAAGTTGCTTTGCATGGTAACATTAAGTCGTTTTTAGTTCCCAGCCTTCCTCAGACAACAGGTTACTTATTCTTCTCTTAGCCGGAGTTAAGGTCTTGTGCTAATTTTCCACAACTATATATGGTACAAAAAGCATCTCACTGCTGTTAGTTATGCTTTGCAAACCTTTCAGAAAACAATGTCAATTTGGGCTTCATGAAGAGAATTAAAACACAGACACAGGCAGAAACACTAGGACTGCTTCACTTTGCCTGTATCCAACTTTCTGCTGCATCTTAACTCGACTGGGAGTTACAAAATTATTTGTAACCATGAAAGGAAATTTAATTAACCATGAAGCTGCTTCTGATGCCAAGAAAATTGATTTAGAGGACAAATAAAAATCTACAGAAGGTCACAACACTAAGTGATCGTTTTGGTTCACAAGAACCAGGCTAGCCCATATATAAAAGATGCTCTAGTGTGAAGATCTCTCTGCAGCTGGCAACCCCAAAATGAAGATACTGGTGGCCAATTTAAATATTGGCTGTGCCCAAATTCTTTACATATGAAGCACCTGCCAAATACACCCTCCTGCACACACTCTCAGATCTGTGGCTTGAACAGCCACAAGCACCTGTTTCCAAAAACTCATGTTAAACAGCTTGGCCCACACTTTATATAAATCAGTACATTAAGAATAATTACATGACAGCTCAGGCTGACTGGATGGATTTGAGGGAGAAGTGGAAGACCAGGCTGTCATGCTGTAGGGTGCTCAGACCTTCATGTCCTGCTCCCTTTCTTGTGTTCCTCTTCCACAGCAGGAGAAACCCAGCTCAGTGATGTGGTTTTCACCTACCTGTGTCCCTGTCTGAGCTGGGATAGAAAATTCAGTTGAAAGTGAGAAAGTTCAGTGGGTTCATGATTACTACTGGAAAGCCCCACTAGCTATTTTTAATTCCCAGAAAAGCTAACCGCATTATTGCTCAATAATGTGAAATTTGAAAAATTAAACTGCCATATCACATGTAAGTGAAATTTTCTTTTTAAAAAAAGGCCCATTGGGCCATTTTCCAGCGCAGACTTTGGCATCAGAGCAATACCATAGAAGTTAACGGTGCTGTACCCTCTTACTCCTCCTTGTTCCACAGCTCTTCAGAACCTCCCCAGGAACCCTTCCCCTCTCTCCTAGCATGCATCAACGGCTGGAAATCCTGGAGGATCAGGTTAGCTGCCGAGCAGCCGGCTAGATTTGGAAAATACTGCTCTGGATGACTTGATATGCAGACACAAAAAATTTTAACACAGAAGTGCCTCCTTGTGTTGACAGTATTTGTGGTGGGAGCCCTTCTAGCAGACCTGCCACAGTTTCTACAGGCTGCCCAACAACTCTTCAGACTGAAACATATTACTAATTTCCTTCTGTGTGCTGTGGAGAGAGAGGCAGTTAAAAACGTGCCCATCCTGAATTACCTCTGCGCGAGTGTACTTAGAGCCACGGGCGCAAGCACAAACCCGCGATCGCCCACAAAGAATGGAAACGTTCTGTCTCTTAAAAAACCCCATGAGGCAGGTCTCGTGCCTGGAGTATCCCTCTTCCACGAGGTGCCACTCGTGGGTCGGGATCAGCCGAGCCACCCCCTGGCCTCCCGCAGCACTCGGGGCGGCTCTCTGGGCAGCTCGCGGCTGAGGCGGTATTCCTTCCCGCCCAAGATGGCGGCGGCCCCGCCCCGCCGGGCGGTGTCCCGGAGCCCGTCCCCCGGCGCGGGGTGTATGACCGCGGCCGTGCGGGGAGCGGGGCAGGCGGCGGCCGGAGCGGGGTGTACCGGGTGAGCAGCGCCGTCCGGCCGCGTTTCGGGCGGCCGGGGTTCGGCCCGGGTTGGGGCCAGCCGGGGAGCGAGAGGGAAACTTTCCTCGCGGAGTCCTTCTCGGCCGGGGCTCCGGCCGCTTTCCCGCGGCCATGTTGGGAGCCGGGGCTGTCGGGGGGGGGGAACGAGCTCCCCGACGGGGGGCGGCGCTGGTCTCCGCTGTCCCGCCGCGGGGCTGGGGCAGCGCCGCGTCCCGCCGGCAGAGAGGGAGGCGGCGGGGCGGGAAGGACCTGGAGAAGGAAGCGACGGCGGCGAGCGCTGGCTTGTCCCAGGGCGCTGAGGGAGTTGGGGGGCCTCGGAAACCAGTTCGTCTTCGGGAAGGGGGAGAAACAACGGCGGCGGTCTCGCCGCGTTACGTAAGTGCCCGAAACTCCTCGACTCGTGACTCCGCCGAGGCGCCGTGAGGCGGCGGGACGGGACGGGACGGGCGGGCGGAGGGCGCTTCCTGCCCCGGCGGGCTGGCGGGGCCGCGCTCCCCCCGACCCTTCGCTCGCCCGGTGAAACTCCGTGTCGTTCTCGGAGCGAGTCGTCTGAAAAGTGTTGACGCTATGGTGAAAAACCAGCGGAACCGCGAGTCGTGCGGCTGCGAGCATAAGGTGCTATTTTTTTTTTCTATGAAATTCGCGTATTTTGAGGGGAATGTAATTGGTCTGCCAGAGATACGTATGGCTCATAAGCTGTTTTCTGAAAGTAGCTCGGGAAAAGACAGCCGCGTGTTTTTCCTCTCGCCTCATTCGAAATACTTATGTTCGTAGGCACCGATATTTATAAATGGCAGAACTGCTCATCACGGCAAGAAAGCGGTGGGTGAGTCTTGAGCAGCACGTCCCGGCATCGGCTTTGTCCCTGCTAAGGGAAATAGCTGTGACTCGAGTTTTGACATGAAGCATCAGTACAATAGCTGTTAAAAACCAAAAGGACCTTTTGTATCCCTAACCAGAGATCAGGGATTGTCTTTTGGCTGAATTGATGCGAATGGTTCCAGAAGCATCATTAAGTTCTAACTCAGGCTGTGCTAGAAGTTACTGAAAGGGTTGATGCTTGTTTGAGAAACACTGTATTTGAAGCTTCGATGTGCCTAACAGCTTAAGGTCAGATGAGGTTAATACTGTAGGCAAAGTGACTCCAAAACCAGACCCACGACACAGGAATCTGTTTCAGAACTGAGACTGCAAATTCCTCTTTCTCACCTGAAATAAGGAGAACTTAAATATTCAGATCTTAAGTTCCGATACTTGTATATTGAATTATTTTAGAGATCCCTGTCTGAGAGAAGGGAGGTATTTCAAGACAGCAGTGTAATCGGTGCTGAGATCCTGCAGATTAATTGCTTTGTGTGCAGTCATCAGCATGCAGAATGGAATCGGTTCTTTAGCTCAGAAGGCACTGCTCTTGCTTTTAGCTTCTAATCTAAATACTGTTGACTAATCCTAGTGTGTAATAGGAATCCCAGTGTTGTTAAACGTCTTTTATATCAGCTCAGTTTCATAAATAATAGTTTCCCAAGAGTTTTAGTGCCACCAGTTTTGTTGAAAACAACAGTAAAAGTGAAGTGTTGTGAGCCTGAGTCCCCAAATCTTGCTTCTGAATGCAAATCGGCTGTGTGCTTTTGGGGTGTCTGAGTTTTGCTCTACATAGAAGCCCACATAGAGGAAGTCCCTTAAATGCTAAATGAAAACTGGTGTGTAGAAATTTTTAGCTGGAGAAGCTGGTTCAGTTTCCTCGGTTGTATTCTGTAGAAAGAGAGTAGGATCCTTTCACCTAGAAGCAAATTTTCATTAGATGCAGTGATGAAATCATTCTTCAGCTAGAGCTCTGTTCTGTTTCCCTTAAATCAAGGGCTGAGCTTTAACTGTAGTAACTAGACACGTGCCCGGCGCGGCAGAAGTATCTATCTGTAGTATCATAAAGCCCTTTAGTTTACAAAAATTATCTCTGGCAAAGTATTTGCTATATTCAAAAGGTACGGTGGCTTGTTAGTTTCACTGTTGTGTTTAGTGGATGCAGGATAGTTTCACAGCAGTAAAGAGATGGAACTGCAGTTTCAGGTGAGGCATGATATGACAGAGCGTTGCCAAAAGCCCCATGAGAGCAATTATGGCAGAGTACAAACACTGGTTTCATACACTTACAGCATTTTTAGTGGCTTGTCTTCACCAAAGAGGGCTAGAGGTGTTTATGTAAAAGCTTAGGGTCAAGGCATGGCACATATATAAAGCAGAGTTGAAGCTTTTAGTATTTGCAGATCCGATTTTCTGAAAATGTCTGTTAGATAAAATGTTGTAAGTGGTGTCCAAGCAAACAAATGGCATGCCAGTTTTTGTTCTTAAAGTGTGCTTATTAACGGGTGATGCCAAATAAGGAAATCCCAATGTTAACAACTGATATGATTCTTAGATGATGGTAAGTAAGGAATTTAAACTCTTGATTTTTTTATTAGGAAATGAAACCTTATTCTGTACAGCCTCAAATTGTAAAGGTACGTTTGTGACTTATTTCAAGCTCTCTTAATATTGAAGCTTACCTTTGCATTTAATTTTTGTAATTTTTTTAAAGTTATAGATCATGCTTGTGTATGCATATTTTACTACTTTCATGAATTAATTCAGTAGCTGGATTAAAGTGTGATAATCTGGAGATCGTTTCAAAAGAGAATACACACAGGCAAACACAGACTTCTGAAATAGAAACATGTATTTAAAACTTTCTCCCTAAAGCAGCAAGCACCAAGTTTGCTGTTGTAGGGTAACTTTTATCTTCATGATTTATTGGAGGACTTTTTTTTATAGTTGAGGAGGGTGAAAGACTATAGATAGGTGTGGTAGAATATGTTTACTAAAGATTATTTTATTGTTGTCATGAACTGTAAGATGTGATGACATTTGTGTTAGTAAGCAAAGTCCTCCGAATTCTGGGCCGCATGAGTAGTCCTGTTGAAATAAATGAGTCTATGCACACGAAAAGTGGCTTGATTGAGAGTTGTAGGACAAACGTTCTCCTTTTGTGAAAATAAATATTATTGTGCAGAAGTGTTACTGAGTAGAATAGTGCTGCATGTTTCTAAGCCTGCCACTTTAATGCTACACAGTAAAAAATGCACTCATGTTGACTTTAGTTGCATGAATAGGTAAGAGTACTGCTTCTTTGGGCATAATCATGTTTTGATTTTTTTTTTTTTTTTTTGCTTGGTTGGCTGGTTTTTTTTAGCTTATTATTGATTGTAAATAATTTAAGGATTTAGAAAATGAAGTGGGAGTGACTTTCCATTTTTTCTCTTTGCATCATTATATTTTATAGTAAAACAGTGTTAAGCATATTGTGTATGTAATATAGCAGGATTTTGGCATTTTGTCAGACTGTAAAAAGAAAAAAAACCAGTTGAAAGTTAAGGATTTCGAACACAGGAATGTTCTTGCTGCATCACCCTGCCCTCCAACCCCCAATGTAATGGGGTTGTAAGAATGTGGGTGAATGTAATAAGACGACATGCAGGCAGTTAGTTACTGTGTTGAGAGGCAATCTCTTGAGGAATTCTACTGATTCAAACAGACACAGGGGGGCTGCTAAATAGTGATATATATGATCTTTGTATCAGCAGCTTTAGCTTTCTTTAAATGCTTCTTGTACCTTCAACATATCATCTAGAGGTAACTGTTTTGCTTTTGAGTACTTAGTATGCCTTCTGAAAGAGGAAAAGTTACAGCATGTTCTTTGACATTTGCATTTCTAAAGTGTACACATAATTTGCTAACCAGATTAACAGTGTACTGTACACGCAGCCGTTCGGGTTGTCAGCATCTTCTTTGTGCGGGGTAACTTCAGTGCAAACCTTTGTGCAGTTTTCCAGTTGTCCTCTGGATAGTCTGTACTCCAATTGCTTTCCATATAACTAAAATGAATCAAACACATTTGACAAGCAGTGAAAGGAAAAAGGCCCGTGAATGGATTTCCCAGGAAGGCCACCCCCTACAGTAAGCTGCTGTGATTAACGGGTTCTTTTAGGAAATGACTCCTTGTTTTTACCCTTCTCCTTCTGTTTTAAATTTCTCCTGACTTAGCTGTCAATACTTGGTAATGTAAAACTTCTTTTCAGTGTACTTCTGTTCTGAAAGCTATGTGTGACAGTGATTATTTCCCCCTCCACCCCTCTCTCTGATCTAGGTTAACAGCATTGAGGCAAGTGAACTGCCCTTTTAACACACAGGTTACGTTTTAAAAGCTGGTTACATTGAAGATTGACAAATTTTATTTATGGTGTCATTGTTAAAGCTTTCCTTTTGGCTTTTATTAATAGCTGTCAGATGTTGGTTTTCTAGACCTTCACCATTCACCCATGTGTCACCAGTTAGCATCATCTGACATAAAGGTCTCTTGCTCAGAAAGAGAATTCAACTCTTGGCTTATTGGCTTACATGTTTTTAAATAGTGCTAGATAAATATATTTTAAACATTGCTGGGGATCAGCAGTGACAGGTCCATGATTGCAGCACTTCAGTGTTGTCAAGCTTCCTGAAAATCACATGTGGTTTGATTCCAAGCCCTAAGCTGTGTTTTGGCTTCCTGTGCCCCTGGGATTTCCTGATGCCAGTCCTGCACATGGTTACTGGGGTGTGACCCATTTTTGGTATCAATTTGGGCAACTTCTTTCAGCAGTTTAAAATAGTAGGAAAAGGATTCCCTGCAACCAGTTACACTTGTCCTTAGTCTGTTCTTGCTGGTGAACTAGTGGTAGAAGTTACTGTGAACTTTTTTTTTATTAAGGAGTGAAGAATTTGAATGAGTTTATATATCTGTATATTCTGGTTTTCCTACTATAATTTTGAAAATGTGTTCCAGCAGTGTTTTGTCTGATCCTGTTAGGTAGTGATCAGCTGCCTGGCCTCCTGAAAGTATTCCTACAGTATAATGTATTATTAGGGTTGCCTCTTAAAGTAGAAATTTCTTAGCTTAGCTGGGTCAGGAGCAGGAGAAAGTTGAGGTGATTGCACGTGGTCAGAGAAGAGAAGGTTGAGTGTTATTTGGCTTGTGTCTTATTTAGTTTTGTGGAAATGCTTAAAATTACTGAGCTGGTAAAAGAAACATCTTTATAGGAAAAGAAGCTGCACAACAACAGATTCAAATAACATATGCGCGTGAAAAAAACCTGATGTAATAAAAATGAAATAGCAGTGATGTGGTTGTGTTGCTGTGCTTGCAAATTGTGAGACTTCATGGGAAAACTTTGCTCTGGTTTAAAACATGGCTTGCTAAAAGTGAAAGTCCTTTTGTGTTGTAGTACTTTGTAGAAAATTAATGGCTCTTGTCAGGCTCTGACTACTTGGTAACTCTCTCTAGTTTGGTCATGCTGTCATACACTACCTGTCGTGTAGTCCTTGTTAGACTGTTAGTGAAGTCAGTAACTTCTCTCATAATGGTAATAAAAGTGAACTGAAGAAAACTTAAAACAGAAAGCTTTTTTGTTTTTTTTAACACTGTCTTGTTTAAGTGTCCATGCATAATAAAAAGACATAAGCCAGTGAAGAGGCTGGTGTGTCACAGGTTTGCGTTTGTGGGGAAAAAAAAGGGAAAATAAATTCTATTGACTTGATGAAGCTCTTTGGAATATGGAGCTGTTCTGGTAGCTCTCAGGTGCTAAAACAAGCAGGTGCTCTGAGATCCAGGAAGTGCTGTTTTTAATGTATGCTTGTGTCTTAGAGATGCACATAGAGCTCTTTCTGTCAATGTTCTGCACTTGGCAGTTAAAGTGGCTGCAAGAAGCATGCTGAAAAATACAATTTATTTCAGTCACTGGAAACCAAATCCTCTTTTTCGCATTGACTGAGAGACTGTCTGGGTCGCCGTTAGCAAGTTGCCTCCATGTGTACTGTAATGATCCATAACAACAACAAACTACACAGCCAGTCTGGTTTTGGAAAATTGCTTGCAAGATGGATTTGGCAATAGTTCTTGTAGAACAGCTACATCTGGATCTCTTTTTTTCTATACTAATGATGCTGTGTCCCCTCCTCAAAAGAATTTAAATAGGTCTTTTTCAAAATTTAAAATGTTGATGCAGTGAGTTCTCTGTGTTGTGCTGGGTTGACAAAGCTTAAGCCAGAACTAGCTTGCTCTGAAATTGGTCAGAATCCTTTTGACTGATTTTTTTTTTTTTTTTTAAATGTCCCTCACCCAATGTCCATTTAATGTTAGGTATGTATATCTGTCAAGTCATTTGCTAGCCCAGATGTCCAGAAGTGTGCCCCGGTGCTTCCAAAGTGGGGTATCACCAGTTAAGCTGTCCCTTGAAAAGCAGTGTATCGCATGGGAGGGGCACACCCAGCGCCTGTCCAGGCAGCCTGGAAGGGAGGGGTAAGTCATTGCTGCCAAACTGGAGAGTAACGTTGGCTGGGAGAGACTCTTCCCAACAGCCAAACAGTTAAAGTAGGAAAACATTAAATTGTAAACAAAAATACGTTCCAGTGTTTGGTATTGCTGCCCCGTCAAGTTATCAAAATTTTAGGCACTGGCCCATCAGATGGGGTTTGTGTCTCCTGGAGCTTCTTGAGGTGGAGAGGATCCCAGACTGCTGTCTTCTGCCCTTGACTTCTTCAGGCATATTTCAAAGGTGTTGATCTGTTGTCTGTGTTTCTTCTGATGTCTTTTATCTACTCAGAACTGTGGAAAACTTCAGAAGGAACTTGAGCTTTTTTGGACTTCAGATCTGTGGAAGTTGGTGTTGAAACCATATTCCGGTGTATGTCCCCCAGTGCATTAGTTAAGATGAAAGATGCAGTTTGCTAGCACCAGAAGTTAAGCTAAACCACTGCTAGTGCTCCTAAATACATGTAAATGCCGAGTCAAAATGCTAGAGTTTTTTCCCATGACAGCAAAGATTTGATCTGAATACTGGGCTTTTTTAGTGAGTTGTTTGTTAATTAATTTTAAAGGGCACACATGTGTTTTTTGGTTTATTAATATATAATACATATAGTTTATTAATACATAATTTAACATAATTTTACATGTAGATATACAAAATATCAGCCTTTTTACTTATCCCCGTTTTAGTATGCTCACAGCTGCAAGTATTTGCTGTGCCCGTAGTTGTATGGATGTTGCTTTCTGTGCTTTGAGAGATGAGTTTATCCAAGTTTGAGCACTATTCATGGTGGATCAGGCCCGCCTGTTCACCTCGACAGAACGCAAGGTTCTGGGTTCAGAAACTTCAGGGTTTTTGACTGATTTCTGTGGTTTGGGTTTTTTTGGGGTTTTTTTTGGGGTTTTTTTTGGTTGGTTGCTTTTTAAATAATTCCTTTAATTCTAGCCATTCCACATGCTCATGCTGGCAACCTCCTCTTTCACATCTTGAACAGTGTTAATAATTTCCTTATCTAAATGTGGCAGCACCTCAGCTCCTGAAGTGCTGCTCAAAGCCGTGTAAGCCTATGTAGGTGCTTGGGAAATGCTCATCTTATCAGCAGATGGGTAAGGACACGGAGAAGTTAGTTTAGATAGTTGCTCAGTTTGCTCCAACTCCTGACTACCAGGTGGGGGATGGACAATTACGTGTTTCTTCCCAGCAGTAGCTCTGTCTCTATCATGCCAGAAGACAAAAACAATACCAGCTACCATGGTTTATTGTAAATAGAAGCCTGACAGTGGTAATAAGCAACTGACTTCATTAAAAAGTTGGACCTCTTACAACAATGTTCCTCCTGGACTTCTGCAGTGAGGTATTTTCCTAAGAGGCATTCAGGGATGACTTCCAGTGCAGCAGGGGACAGAAGGGGAATACATCGCCTTCCAACTGGTCTAGAAGTGCATTGAGGCCTCCTGATCATGTACTTCCCTATGGTAGAAACCCTTTAGTACTGCTTGTGTTTCCATCTTTCATATTTTCTGTTGGTGCCAAAGGAGAAGATAGTGGGAGCAGCTTTGGACTCAGCAATTCTGGATTTCTTAATCTCTTTGATGGGTGCCACATGTTTCTTGCTTGGAGCAGGGGTGCTGCCATTCCTGCACGTGGCCTTATGGCCAGGGTGGTTTCTCTCATCCTTCATGCACGGCAGGTTTAAAACAGGCCAAACATGTCTGGGACAGCTCTCTTCTGCATACCTTTATTTTCTTTGTGTCTCCTCTATGATTACTTAACATTATGACTCTTTCGGATGTGGGAGGTGGCCTTTTTGTTTACAAGCACATTAAGTTGGCGTTCTATTTCCAGCTGAGGTTTATGGTGTTAAATACCAAACCTTGTGAGAAGCTAATGTGCAGAACTTAGATGGTTTTGCCTGCATACAGCAGCCATAGGAGTATGTTAATTACTCAGCAGAGTAGCCTGGATAGTAAAACAGCTTTGCTCTGCTCTTGCTGTGCTAATACATATGCTGCTTGGCAAAATAAATAGTCTTTTGCTAAAAATAGCTTTCTGTACCAAATGAGCCTCTGAGTGGGTTGGGGAACATAAGGTCATGCATCTTGAAAGATCTACCTAGAAATGATCTCCATCCTGAAGATAGAATTGGCCTTTCTAGGCAATCCTAGCTCAGGAGTTCCTAACTCATGAATTCCTAACTTATTTGGATAATGGCTATTGCAGACTTGAAGAGCAATGCCCTTGCCATGCAGGTTTGATAATAAAGTGAGTTTTTCTGTTGTTGTTATAAATTTAGAATTATTTACATTATATGAGTAATTCTTACACAACTGGTCAACTAAAGTGATAGAGCAGTCCTTGTTTGTAAGTTGGAAATTAGGTTATACCAAAATTAACTATAATTTGTAGAAAGAACTACTAAACTGTAAGATGCCAGCCAGTTAAAATAAGAATTTCTTCACTGTACTTCCAAGAAGAGTTTTAGTGGGATTTGACTTGTGACAGTCATGTGCAGCAGTTAAAACCAAAACTGTTCATTATAGTTCATGTGAACTATCATATGGTTCGTTATAGTAATTATAGGTTTATGATGACATCCAACTAGACAAATGCATGGATTTGCTTTCATGATGTAGTTGGACATGACTGGATGCTGGACTGAGAAATAATCTGAGGGTTTCTAAAGTTTTGTCAAGGCAGAGTATTCACAGGTTGCACCGTATGAAGTAATGTGGTTGCTGTTACCTTATTTCCGGCATGGCTTCTGTGGTAAATGCCACAACATTGGCCAACAGGTTGAGACAAATGCAGGGTTAAGTCTGCTGGGTCATACTGGATGTACCAGTGAGGGGATGAGTTAGCTAATCTGTGTTTCCCCACACTGGAGCCATTGCTCCACAGCCTTGCACAATGCAGGAAGATGTGTCTTCATGGGAGGAAGAAAAAAAATGTATTCATATAGAAAATCATGAAAATAATGAGAATCATAAAATGAGACTTGGGAGGGGTCCACAGTAACACCCACTTTCCTGCCAGTGTGCTACTGATTGCTGCTTACACTGTTTCTTTATAGTGTTTAGATGAAAAGGTTGCAAGTACCTTTGCATCTGTAATCTGAAGCAGCCTTGGTGTTGTCATCATCTTTTCTAGTGTTTTTATCTTGCAGCTTTTTTGACTTTATTAAATGCCAGTATTTATAAAGGGCTTGGAAATGGTTTGAAGATCGAACAGCTTACATTGCTGTAAGGAAAAGGTTGTTTGGGCTTTTTTTGTCTGTAAATCAAGTCAAAGTTTCTGTCCCACTATCAGTATCTTTCTGAACGCTGCAGCCATTAACCAGGTTAGTCAAAAGTGATTATCTGGATAAAGACTATGCTGAAGTTCAGGGGGGTCTTATTGCCTCATTTCCTGCTATCATCTCTACCTTGATACAGTCTCTTTAATATCTCTGCTCTTCTTTCTTTTCAGTATTGCGATGAAGCTTTTTGTTGTAGGTGATCCATCTTTGGTATATTATCAGGGTTATCCTCTATATCCTTACCAGCTGGTTATGATAGCAATAGCAAGACAGTTTGTTAAATACAACAGTTTGGGGAATAATTTTTTGAAGAGAAACATTAAGAGAATGCTTGTTAGAATGCTGTATTTCTCTTAAAGTGACAATTGTTGTCTTATGTTTTAAATAGCATCCAGCTAGCTCTAGCACAGGACAGGCATGTAGTTGTTGCTGTCATGTCAGCTTTTAGCAGTGATAAAGACCTTTAGAAAACATTTGTCATACCCATATCTCCTATCAACATAATATTTTTGTGGGTGGAATTTTTTTTTGTGGGTAGTAACTTTATGCTTAAATTGGTCTTTTTACTATTTAATACAAAGCAAATGGTGAATAATGCAAATATATAATTAATACTAAAAAAGCAAATATTAGCTTTTATTAGTTGTTACAGATGTATTTAAGTAACTGTAGAGAATCAAATGAAATACTAATGGATTAAAAAATGGGTTGATGGATCCTTAACACTTAATTTTTCTCATTATTTTATTTTACATGCTGAATGATAGAAATAAAGTTTAATTAAATGCCTCTTGCAGGTATTTCTATATTACATTCAATCCAGCTGTTGTTATTGGCACAACCTGTCAAGGACCATAAAAATGGCTTGTGCATGAATGCTTGGATTCTGATTACTGCTGATGAGATCTAAATCTATAGAAACTGTAATTTTGCCAACCAGGGCAAGTGATGGTATCATCCTTCTCTGGATTTACTGAAGGATGCGGGGTAGTAGGTGTAACTAGTGAGGCTAAAGTAAAATTTAAAACATGCTGATTTGTCTTCTCACTTGTATCAGATCTGCTGTGCGTGTTTTTAGTTCAGCAATTTTCCACACAGACTATTTTCAGAGCATTAAACATGGATCAGTTTCCTTAAACAGGTTGCACTTCAGAAATTTACACTTGTGTTTTACTTGGCAGTGGTGCAAAATGTCAAATGTTGCTCTTAAGAGCAATATATATAATATTTATAGAGATTAGCATACTGTATTACAGTACTGAGATGCCTTTAAAGCTGGAAGCTTGTCCACAAAAAGTAGTGATATTACTGTTTCAGAGCTTTAAAGTGAGTGATGTATGAGGGTTCGGGGTGACTTAAGTGTTGGTGTTTATGCAACTGTAACTCAAATTAGCAGGTCTTCCTTGCATAGGCAAAAGTGCAAGAGGAAAACTGTATGAGTCTGATGTGATAATATAATATATAACAATTATTTGAAACCTGTTACTAAAAAACTCCCATGCAACTAAATGACTGATTCTCCCTGATGAACTCTTTTTAGGGAGAGTGTGATATTTTCCTCTGTAGATCCAAATAACGAGTCATCTTACAAACTAGTAATTTAATGCACATTAGATATCTGGTCTGAAGATAGGTAGTTATTGTCTGTCTTTGGTTTACAATTTACTTGTTTCTGTCTTGCAAAAAATGTTTTTGATCTTCTGTACCTTTCATACGTTTAATTTGTGTGATTTAAATATAAGGAAGCAAAATGAATTTCTGATTGAATTTTCTGTTTTATTCAGAGCCTTCAAGTTGTAAAGTCAAACATCATAAAACCTTTAATTTTTGCCTGCTGTTAAGTGACTTTAACTAGAAACCTTTATGAAGCATGTATGTTACCTTTAGGTAAGAAGGAAAATTGGTTAATTTCAATGTATGTGGTGTAACATAGCTGCTGACATTGTAGGTGCAGGTGTGAGAACAAGGGCACTCTATGACAACTGGATAATTATTTAGAAGTTTATTGGGTGGCAAGGTATAATGTGCTTTGATTTAGATTTGCTGTTTCTACCTTTTCTGTCTTTATTCCTTTTGTACTCCTCCATTTCTGACTCTTTTCTATTCTCTACATTTGCTTCAGTGTACCCATATCTAGATCTCATTTCATGCATTCTGATGGTGTGGTCAGATTCTGTGGTTAGTGACACTTTTTTATTGGACTTATGTTACTGAATTGGGCTTTGAAACATCCAGGATCTGCTGCAGCTTTAGGACTGGATGGGCCTCCTTGTGATCAGTTCTGAGCTCTTGTGCTTTTTGCAGCAGCTTAAATATGTTTTTTTTTCTTTAAAGCTGTCACTTTAACTATGAGTATTCATAGTAATGGATAAGCTGCCTGCATCCTGATACCATGGCTCTGAGAAATACAGACTGCCTGGTTTGTATTTATGCAATGTGTTAAATGTAGTTGTTAACAGCCTAATAGCTAATTGTAAAGATGATGATAGATGAACTGACAATTATAACAAGGCCAGTAATATTTTTCTCCCTTGAAGGAGTGTTGAAGAAAAATAATGCTAAAAATTAGATGCCTATTAGTTAACATTTGTTAGCAGGGACTGTACACTGGACTTGATTTGTTCTTGCCCAACCCAGAAGTAATGGAACACTGCCAGTTCTGCTGTCTTGCTGAAGAAACTTGGGAATTTGGGTTGTGTCCCTCTCCTGCACACCCTTTGTGCCTGTCTTGCAGCCTGAAGGGAGTGCTGGTTGTGATGGTGGTATGCACTGAGCTGGAGTGAGGAAGTGTTTTTGTGCTGAGCTGTATGCAGTCTGCATCACTGTGCCATAACAGCCTTTTTATCTCATTTCTCCCCTCCAGCACCTTTGTTATTTATGGTTCTGCTGTATGGTGCTAATGCTAACTGCTACAGTGCTAATGTAGTAGTAGAAAAGTTTTCTGTCAGTATTGAATTGGGTGTAGCTATGTCAGTCAAGGTTGCATTCTTTTTAGTTGACTCCTTAGTCTGTCCTCAGCTGCAGCAATTTTGTGCAGTTTAGTCTGGCCACTATCACAAGCAGAGCTAGCATATAAAATAAACATTCTCCTATTTTAAATAAGACCTGTAGGAGCATTGAGTCTTGGGAGATCATTGGTTTGGTCTCCAGGATACAGTTGCAGAAAGAAACAATTATGTGGAAAGTGACTTGTCAGTGCACAACAATCCTAATAGAATTATTTTCCTGCTGCAGTAGTTTGGAATGTTAATAACTGTAGTAAATGCGTGACTTCCTCAACATGGATTGTGTTTAAGGTAAGTGGATAACTTGTTAGTTCTTCAAAAATTTCAGTGATGTCTGTGTTTGATCGCATTGGAGATGGTTGTTCTCACCAACAGGATACAAGTGTAAAACTGGACTGAAATAAGGGAGCAAGAAGATCTTAATGTCTTGATACCAGACAAGCTAAAAGCTTCTTGTGAATAAAAGTGGAAATAACTTAAGAGTCAAGACAGTTCTGTATATTGTAGAAGAGTTGGGGCTTCCTGTGAAATATTTTGTCAGCTTTAAATAGCATATTTCATCATGGAAATGAAAGCATTTGTCCAGCATTTTCATCATGAAAGGTACTTACTAAGACCGTGTGTGTGAGAGGGACAAAACGAAGGTATTGCAGCATTTTGAGAGTTGATATTTATTTATTTGGAAAGGCTGCTAAACCCTGCTTATGATGTAGCTCTATGTAGCCACTTTTCTTACAAAGTGATCTGTTTGTGTTCTTTTGGTTTGTTTTGGATTTTTTTTTTTGTAATATTTTGACTAGCAGCTAGTACTGCATTGCCGTCTGGACACAATAAATGAATCTGATGTCTGTGAGGACCGTCAGTCCATGACAAATGGAGTCCCCATTGCATAAGGGCCTCAGGACTTTTAGGAATTTGTGTGCCAGAAGTGTGAAATTAGTCAAATATGATAAAAGCTTAATAATAGGTTTGAGGTTTTTGATTTCACAGCATCCATAAACTGAGACTATGTATAAGGTACTCTCCCCTTAAGTGTAGCTGTCTAACCTTTTATTTTGAAGCCCATGGTTCTGGTCTATTCCTTGCTTGCTTGGGGAAGGATTTAGGCATGTTTTCAGCAATTTGCTGTCATTCAGGAGTTGCTTTGTTTGAGCAAGTCTTGAGATCCTGCATCTTCAGGGCAGTAGTCCAGTATCTGCTTCTTATGGTGGCCAACAGCAGAAACTTCAGAAGAAAGTTTAGCTGGAAGAGAGGAGGATATTGCCACCCAGTTCCAGAGTGTGATGATCTTCTATCTCTTATAATAGATCTGAATATGCTTTAAGACAAGATTGTAAGTTTTAAAGACTGGGTGTTGATAACTTTGCTTTTGGATTGGAACATCTTGGGGTTAAACGTTCCTTCGCATGTCCAGACAATATTTTAATTTAAATCTCCTTGGTCAGTGCTCGTGAGAGGAAGAGGTGCATTTCTTGCAACTTTATCTTGTAACTTTAGCTTAGTTAGGGATGTCTTCTCTTGTATTTCTGGTCTATTTTTGTCATGATTACTTGTAATCAGGATGTATTTCAGTTAGTTTCCCATCCATTTCTGAACTTACTTCCCTTCTCAGAAAAGGCTAGTGAAGGTGTATGAGCATTAGTATGCATAGGATTTGTGTATGAGCATTAGTATGCATAGGATTTCAGATGATTTTTAATTTTTAGTTCTTTAAAAATTCATGAGAAAAATATCTGAGTGCTTATTCTAAAAAGTCTAATCTGTTAGTGTGGAGAAACACAATGCCTTGGAAAGGTGGAATTGGCATCAGCAGTCTCTGGCATTTACAGCCTTGAGGCTGGCAGGTGAGAACGTTATCCATTATGGAAAAAAATTGCAATCTAGAGGTGATGTGATTTATCTTATCTTTCTTAATAGTCCTTAACTTTCCCAGGATTCTTGCTTAAGGTCCAGTTAGTGATTATTTTCACAACAAGCTCAAGATACAGTCTTCAGCACAAGTTCTGGAGTCATGTGTCTTGGTTTCAAGCCATGATGATTATTAAACGATCCTGGTTAGAGTTGTTTTCTCTTAGATTGTCCTAGAGAACAGCTAATTAAAACCTTTAGCTTTTTCTCGCCTTGTTTTCTTCTCCCAGTGACTTGTATTTTGAAAGCTTTTGCAGTGGCCTTGAACTGAGTTTGCAGTTTATTGGCGGGCAGTGCAGAGCGGCTGAATTGGAGCTGTGGAGCAGTGACTGCTTCCTACAGGTGGCTGTGACTTCACACCAAGAGCTTGCTTCACTGAAACCCATCAGTATGGTTGTGTTTGTGGGGGTGGGGTGGGAATACTGTTCCCCCCTGCGGACTACCAAAAGCATTTAACTTGCTGTAATTCGTAGATAATTTGTATAAAAGTTTAAGTTCATAAGTAGTGCATATTGATTTGTACCTGCAGAAAAGTGTAGGCTTCGGGCTGTGCCCTTTGCTTTCTGATGTCCTTTCCCACTTCATGGGGAGCATGGGATTTCTAAGTAACTTTAGACTGATCTTGTGACTGAGACCTTGCTTTCTAAGTTTGAAGGGCTGTTGGTTCAGTTATGATGCTTGCAAAGGCTGTTTATTCCTTGTATATTGTTAGATGGGAGTGGTTATTTGGCAGCTAATGGCAATTAAGGGTCATTCCAGATCCTGGGCTTCAGCAGTCAAGCACCTGAATTTGATTTTGGAGCCTAGGACAACAGCAAGTATATGTGAAAAAGCTCCTAGTTTCTTTTCCATTCCATTCTTACTACTTTTTACTTGGCAGTTTGTGTTTTGTCTTCACCTTCTGCAGATCAAAATAATTGCGGATTTGGTGGCTTTGTAATTCTCCTAACCATAAACTAGTTAACACAATACTCATGTATTGTAACTAATGCTGTGAAGCATGTAAAGAGAATTCAAAAACAGTGCTGATAAATAACTTGTAGAGATTCTTCTGTCTGGAGTGTCAGACTTTGATAGAAGATAATGTGTGTAGAGCTTAAAAAAAGTAGTTATATCTGTGCAAGCTCACTTGTCAAACTACTTTAGTGTGAAACTAATTACACTTTCTAAGCAGTAACTTACAATAATAATACTTAACATTGGGCATGTGGATTCATGTAATCACAGGTAACATACTTATTTAGATGAGGCCTGATGAGTGGTTTCATCCCTATTTTATAAGGAAGTATCTGTGCTTTGATTGATAGGAGGAAGATTGCCTGGATCAGGTTATAGCAGAGCAATGGAATCTGAGCATCATCAAGTCTGAGCCTTGTTTCAGCCCGGTTTCCTCTCAATTGTAGGCTGATGCTGTATTGATAGCAGGCAGTGTAGATTAAAGTTGGTAACATAGAGGACTTCCCAACCTGGGGTCGTGTTGCGAAGCGCAGGTAGAAGGCACTGGAGTATTTGCTGCTCTGCTCTTCTTCACTGTTCAAAGCCATGGCTGTAGCAAGGGTATTGTGAGCATCAGCCCTGTGGGAGGCACGGGGGAGCGTCTTCTGCATGCTGAGAAAAAGTCTGTCCATAGTACATGCCTCTGCCAGACATTGTGCTGCTGCATCAAGCACAACAGTTCAGGTTCATGGCTGTACTCACGAGGGGTTTGAGGGGAGCAGATCTGGGTTGGACTGGCAAGATTTTCCTGTGCCAGACTTCTGCCTGGGAAGCTCTCGGGCAAAAGAGGCTAAAGAGTGGTTTGCCAAGGTATGAATCACTATAGTGACTTCTTAATTTTAGTTCCCTGTTGGATGCCTTAGGTATCTCACACTTAAAAAAATCTTACTTGCTACTTGGGGAACAACAAGGTGGGGTTTTAGTCTGTAATTGGAGCATACAGTTCATTAGCACTTCCTGAAATACAGTCGTCTTTTTTGAACTTTGAGCTGGTGCAGGTCACTTAGTCTTTCTCAGGAGCAATTGTGAGCTGTGTGGCTTGTCCTCTGTGCAGTTTTGCCAGTGTAGGTTGCCTGAGTGTGATGGATGCAGATGTGGCTCGCGTGGGTGAGGAGGGAGGGACCGTGGGACTCCTGCAAAAAGAAGGCAGCGGCAAGCAGGTGGTGAGCCACCAGCCGTGACTCACTCCCTGTTCCTGGCTCAAGAGTGTGCCATGAAAGCAGACATAGTGGGGGGTGCAAGCTGTGGCCTGTACAAAATGTTTCTGGCAGGTAGATTCATGGTTTTGGCCCATGATTTGAGGTTTACATACTGGAAAAAAAAAAGCAATAGTGAGCTAGCTCGGGGAGTGTGGTTTCCTATGTGAACATAAATTATATAATTTGTTTGTTGTGTTAAAACTAATGTGGGTCTCCAGGCTGCTAAGTTAAGTTGATGTTTTTGCACCATTAGAATTTGAAATGATGAATGATATTTTCTGTTGCTGTCTGGAGTAGGTGCACAAGGATATACAGAGAAATACAAGTATTAAACCAGAATGCAGCCTTACTAGAGAGGAACTAGTTTGTTACTGGGGGTTCTCAAAAGCAGTGCTGTAGGTGCTGTCTGTGTGATAAAGATAGCTGTCAGCTGCATAGAACATTTTTGCTTTTGGAAAAAAGACTAATCGGTTGCTAAAAATTCTTAGGTGTTAATACTTGATTTAAATCTAGCCCAAGTCAATGCCTCTCAGCCAGCAGGTCCTGTTAGATATTTTAAGAAATGCGGGGTTGGTACCTTCCATGGGGAAGGCTGCTTGCTGTTGAATCAGTCCTGTTCTAATCACAAACTTTTTTTTTCTAATTTTAGGATACTTGTGAAAGATGGTGGATCGCTTGGCAAATAGTGAGGCAAATACTAGAAGAATAAGTATAGTGGAAAACTGCTTCGGAGCAGCTGGTCAACCCCTGACTATTCCTGGCCGTGTTCTGATTGGAGAGGGAGTACTAACAAAACTGTGTAGGAAGAAGCCCAAAGCAAGGCAGTTCTTCCTGTTCAATGACATTCTTGTTTATGGTAACATTGTCATCCAGAAGAAGAAATACAATAAACAGCACATAATCCCACTAGAAAATGTCACTATTGATTCCATCCAGGATGAGGGAGACTTACGGAATGGATGGCTTATCAAGACACCAACGAAGTCTTTTGCGGTTTATGCTGCCACTGCTACAGAGAAGTCTGAGTGGATGAACCACATAAATAAGTGTGTTTCTGATTTGCTTTCCAAAAGTGGGAAGACTCCTAGCAGTGAACACGCAGCTGTGTGGGTACCGGACTCGGAAGCCACTGTGTGCATGCGCTGTCAGAAAGCCAAGTTTACACCTGTCAACCGCCGTCACCACTGTCGCAAGTGCGGCTTTGTTGTGTGCGGGCCTTGCTCAGAAAAGAGGTTTCTGCTCCCGAGCCAGTCTTCCAAGCCAGTGAGAATCTGTGACTTCTGCTATGATCTTCTTTCTACCGGGGAGATGACTGCTTGTCAGTCCTCTAGGTCAGACTCCTACAGCCAGTCACCTAAGTCACCTTTAAATGATGTATCTGATGATGATGATGATGAAGACAGTAGCGATTAAGGACCGAATGTTTTTCCATGTGTTGCAAGTTGTGTTTCAAACCGTGTGGAGCTGCTTTTGGGGAAGTCTGTAGTGAGGTTCCTCAGAAAAATCCTGTTCTAGCCGTGAAATATGCCTGAATATCTTCAACTGCGATGTGCCTCAATCTATGAATTCTCTAGACAATAGTTGGTTTTTTTTCTCCTCTGCAGGGATAGACTGGTGCAAATGTTATCAGAATGTTTTCCAACTTCGTTTACTTGAGTTGTGTCTAGGTTAGACTTTTGTGGAAGATTGGAGAATGAAATGTACTTTCTTAATTTAACAACCCATACTTTCTCATGTTTCATATTGATATGTTATATGGGTTTTTTTCGGATCTAGGGTGGAAAACTGTGAGCACGTGTGGGATGGTGATGTTTTCGTTAATCCTGTAGACTATCTTATTTTTCTAGCCATGGTATATAATAAGTTGCAAGGTCATCTAATGTACAAACCTAAATGTCACGAAACTTGGAAACTCTTTTTTTGCTGTTACTTATGACTTCCTATGCCAAGCAGTGCCTTGTACCAATTGCACTGATTCAGGAAAAAAAACCCCTGTTTTTTCTCTGTATTTGCCTACATGCTGGTATCTGAGAGATTGTTGGTGCTATTGAAAATAACTGCTGTATTCAAAGTGGAGCTTTGACAAGGTCATAACTGTACCCCATGGTGGGTGATGGAGAGCCAAATGGCATGTCCTCACCTGTGCAGACAGACCCAAAGACTCTGCAGATTCCCACAGGCTTCAGCAGGGTTCTCCTTGCAGAAGCTGTGTTGTGGGTTGGGATCTTGAGATGAGAAGCTTAGGGAGATTCTTCATGGGGATTTATATACTTCCTTTTCAGAACAGTTTCTAAGTTTCAAATTTGGCAAATACATACTGAAATTTTAGTTGGGTGATACAGCGTTTGGGTGTCCTAGCCTGTATATTTTTGGAAATAATTCCCAAAAATGTCACAAATTTTTGTCTTAAAACACTGGTGAGAATATTGGGTTTTTTCTTCCCCCTGGGAGTTTTATTGGCTTGTTTAAAAATAACCTCATATTTTGAACAAGAAGCCTGCAAGTATCCTTCTAAAACTGGCTTTCCTTTTTACACAGCTGACCTCAGGATAAATGTGAGATGCAAGTTATTTCATTCTAAATGTATACCCAGGACCAAGAAAGATGTATTTAAGGACTATCATGAAATCGTCAGTGCAGAAAATGTCTCTGTCATAGTGTTCATTTTCATTTCTTGAACACAGAAGTATCATGTTCCCATATAAATGCAAAGGTTACACTTGCAAAGACATGTTAAACCCCCATATATATGTTTCTGTATTTTTATAATGATAATCTCAATTTTGAAGCAGAAAAACCTCTTTGAAGTAGTTGTATGAATATAGTAGCAACTGACTTTATACAAAAAAAGGTTAAACTTTTGTATCTCTAAATGACAATTTCTGCACTGTTTGCCTTGGTTGGCAATAATTGGGTTAAATATTTATTGAATAAACAATCGATGCTGCATGTTGCACTAGTCTCCCATTCTGTATGCTGAAAGTGTCAGTTATATTTTTTTATAAAAATTAGCAGAGTACTTCAGAGCCGTATCCCTCCATGAGATTTCTGGTAGCTAAAGATGCACGTAGTATCTATAGAGAGGCACTCTACATTCAAAGTTTGCAAGACATTGCTTCAGGTGAAAATTGCATCAGTATTTTTAGCTTAGACAATTTCTAAAAATAAGGCTTTCTTTAGAAGCACTGAGGAGTATTTGTTCTACTTGGAAATAAATACACAAAGGGAAAAACACTTTATGATACAGACCTGGGACCAGGAAGATTCTGTAAAATTGCCAGATTGTATATATTGAAAGACTAGCTGAAATAAGTAGTTACATATACTTTTTCCTTGAAAGATGAGGGAGTGGTGACCTGCAGCAGGGAAAATGGGCTGTTCTGAGAAGAAACTTTAAGTTCATAGTGCTTACTTTATGTACCTCTTGGTATTTCTATTTCAGGAGTGGAGACTTGCTAGCTTCAGTTTTTCTATAGAATCAAAGTGCAAACCTCCCTCATTCATACCTTGTAATGACTAACAGTCGTTTCCTTCCTCATGCAATTGTTTCGTCTTTCTTAAGCTGTCAAATATTAACTTCTTACTAAAAGAGTCCATCTCCTTGTGTACTTTCCCCTTGGTTTCCATATGTTTTGCTTTTCAGCACCTTTTGGTGGTGGGAAAATGGTTGCGGAGAGTTAGATCGCATCCTGTATTTTGAGAATGTACTTGTACCTTCTTCATATATCTTTTTATCTGTGAATGAAACTTGCACTGTGCTGCACTGACCCCTGAAGCTGTAACCAAACCAATGTGTGCGTGTGGAATTTTTCATCTGAAATAGTTGTATATGGTCCAAGCTTTTTAAAAAAGCATTTTTAAAAGTGTTTGATGGAAATATTCCTATTCCTCAGTGATATTTGTTTAAAACTTTACAAAATGGACTGAATGTTGACTTCTCTTGTAGTTAAAACTTTCTGAAAGGGCTCATTTCATACTTTGTAATCTTGTTCTGTCAAATTATTTTATTTACAAATACATGGTATAGCTTCAAGCCTGTGTTTAATTTTCTTTAACTGTGGGCCTTCAAAGGTGAGAGAAAACAGGGTAGCTGGTTTTTATATTGACAAGTAGTTTAGCAGCAGGTTTATTCACTGCCAGGAGATACCAATAAATGGGGAGCATAAACCTACAGAAGGAGTTTTAAGACTAATTTTGAAATAAATGAGGTTATGGATTTAGAAATCACTTAGGCATTTAAGGAGTGGTTTAAAAGAAGTGTGACCAAGCATGTTGCAAAGTTTGGCTTTTGTTGGACTGGTGTTGGTTGCTGGAACTGACAGTTCCAGTCACTGGAAGAGGCTGGGGGTCCCTGCATTTGGAGTGGCCCAGCTCCAGTGCTACAGGTCTCTGCTCTTGGTTGTGTCAGACCACCTGTGGGGACAAGACTTCTTGGGGTATCAAAGAGGAACTTGGTACTTTTCCCAAAACCTCTGCACTCTTAAGATCTTAAAATAGTGATTAAATATGGGCAGTCTCTGTATTTTGTGTACTTCTTGTTTGTGGTAGATTTAACCTGCTGGGGTTTTTTTTCCAAATTCAATGAAATAAAAGCAACAGTTTGTGTGTCTCTTGCAAGGCTCTGCAGTCAGTTTTCTGCTCTGTTGAAGATTCTGTATTGGAAAAATAAGTATGTTTGCTTTAGCCGAGTTCACATTTTGCACACTCTTTACCAGTACTTCATAGTTCACTTGCTGGAAATACTAAAGGAAAGCGAAAAGTCTTTCTTTTGAAGATTTTAATTGAACACTACTAATTTTAGCTTTTGCACCTAAACTGCCATTAAGATAAATTCAGCTGTTTTCCTTTCGGATTTGATGCAGCTGAATTTGCTGAAACTGTAATCTGAGGGTCAAGCACTGCTACTCAGTTGAAACAAAGTTTAACAAAATGGGCGAGTGGATTAATGAGTGCTGAGTTTGCAGTGGGGCTTTTAAGGTCCTGTCTCTAACAGGCAGATTATGAAAATGACATGCAGAAACCTTGTATTTATGTGAGGCTTTCTCCCCGGGGGATATGCTTTAGCTAATCTCTTAATGCAAATGAAATGGCGGTTGTCGTAGTTGCTGGTTAATGTTTGTGTGGAAGCAGATTATGGATTGTATTGTGATTTTTTTCCTGTAATCCCTCAACTGAGAGAAGAATGCCTGGTTCTGTTAGCAGCTACAGTCAGAAAAAACGTCAGAGTACTGATGTCCCCCCTTTCCCCTCCAATAGCAAATTATTGTAGTAAATATTAGAAAGTCTTTTGGCTCTTTACTGCTTTTCATTTGATGAAATCTGAGCTACTTGTTTGTGCCTGCAGCCAGTCTCTTGCCAGTGCTGGCTCCCATGACTCATCGGATCTCTCCCGGCGCTCTCGCTGGGAAGAATCTCTGCTCTGTTCCCTTGCCTTGATGAAGTTGGGAGGTGCTCGGGAGCACAGCACAGTGACCATGGGTCTGCTGCACAGTGACAGACAGCTCTGCTGTACTGCATGGACCGAACATTTTCTTAAACTCATTCGCAAGTAAGAAATTTGAACCTCGGTCTTCGGAATAGAGATTAATTGCTATGTAAATTTTTAATTGTCTGTGAAATACTACATGTGCCCAGAGTAAAAATCAAAATGCTGCAACTGCACTTGGACATATTTAGGATAAAAACTAACAGAGTAAATCAGTTGAGTTGACAGTGAAATAATACACTAAGGAGCAGAAGGCATTTCATGGTCACTTAGTGCATCTAACTGGTTCAGCCTGCCTAAGTGAACAAATCTGTCCTTTGAGACAACGTTTTCTATTTGTGAAACTCACAGTTACTTGTACCTAGTATTTTTAAAAACTCTCTCAGGTTAATTTCTGCAAGCATAGAAGGCTAACACGTAACAGCAACAGCAGCAGCAGCAAAGGCCAAGGTGATGCCAAGAGGCCTGACTGCACTCACAGCCTCCCCCCACCCCGTTCAGGGTCATTCTCAGTTACACAGAGGGTAACTGGGTTAAATGGTAAGAGCTTCTCTAAAAGAAACCTCCTTTAAAAATCCTTTTAGACAAGATGACACCCCCAGACTAAATAAGTGTTCAGGCAGAAAGCAAGAGCTGATTTTATTCAGATATTCTGAGGCATAATGCTAATGAGTTCAAGGGCTTAAATCTTTCAACAGTCAGACCTTCAAGAGCATCTGTTGACCTTTCTTAGGTCGTCTCTTTCGCTGGTGAAAAGTGGATGTGGTTAGCTCTATTACAGGTTTGAGTGTCTCACTGCTGATGCATTTTAGCATATGGCTGCTAGACTTACTGTTTAGATTTTTCTCTCCAAAAGCTGTTGCCTTTATGCAAATATAATCATAGGCTGCGTTGTAATAAGAGTTAGGGCTTGCTGGCTATTTTATTTATAGAGCCTGGTGCTGCTGTTGAGCACTTCTAACTTCTGGGCTTGTATCAGGTTTGCATAACACATCAGCAGTCTCTGAGAAAGGTGTCCAGCAGCAAAGGAAGGGGATGTGCTTGGTCTGTTTGAAATAGCAGTCAGTTCCTTCTGGTACCTGTTTCCCCCACTCCAGACTTGTGCTGTCTCCAGAATGACAGCTCCAAAATGAGTTGGGATATCTGCTTCCATCTGTATAAATGTATAGGTAATTTCCTTCCTTCCCACCTGGCTTGCTGCATACTTGCTTTATCAGGGTATTACCCTGGAAGATAAATAACTGAGGGCTGAGCCTGCCTCTCCGGTGTGACTGGAATGATGTGAGCGCTCCTGTGGTGTTGTGGGATGTGTACGCTGCTGGGAATGAGGAAGACAACAGAGCTAAGTGCTACACTGAGAAAACAAACGTCTGTAAGGAAAGACCTGGCCTCTCGGCCTACTGAGAGCATGCAAAATGTTGTGGTGTTTACTGCCAGACGCAGAAGGAAAGCCAACCACCTTCAGTGGGAACAGGCTTTGGAAGGCCTGTAGTCTGGAAGCTAAAGTTACTGTTAAAAGTAAAAAAAAAGTCTGTAATAGGTCTGTGAAAGTATCACTCATGTTCATCTGACCTGACAGTTATATATAATAACTTTTTGACTAGATGGGCTTAAAGGTTGGAAAGATCAACCTGGCTTTTAAACAAGAGTGTCGTGTAATGTTCTTAACAGCATTGAAACAACAGTGCATGAGAGGAGGAGTGCATGAAAAAGTCTGTTTTGAATATTACTTTCTTTGGCTTTTAGTAATGCATATAGTTTGTCTCACATGAGACAATTGGAAGGAAAGTTACCTTCTGTTGGGGGATTTCTTAGTTCACGTGATAAAAGGGTTTGTTACTTCCCTTGATGGAATTTAAATGTGATAAGTCTAAGAAAACCTCATCTTTCTGTGAATAAACTCATCTATCTGACTTGTGGCAGGAAATATTTAATGCAATTCAGATGAGCACAGTGCAGTTCTGCTCATTCCTAAAACAGAGCAGTCTCCATGTGCTGCCTACCAGTGGCTTCAGGTTTACAGGTGATGACAGTAGGTCTTGAGCAGCACATGAGTACAGGGTTAACATGGACCCTCCTTGTCACCCTTTTGCAACAGACAGGAACAATTTGGGAAGGAAAAGGTTAATGCTGTTGCTGGTCAGCGTGTACAGATTAATGCTGGGAAGTTCAGTGTGTGATTCTTAGTGGCTGCAAATGCCTGAGGCTCCTTTGATGTAGGTTTGGAAACAAGTAACTTCCTGCCATGCTGTCCCAAAACCACACATGGGGAAGGAACATGCCTCCTCTGAAGTGCCCTGTGCCTGTCTGCCCTGGAAGGGGGTGCTCAGCACTGCTGGGTGCTCTACAGCAGCTCTTCAAATATGCTGTGAACTCTTGCTGCCCAGCTGTGCCCCTGCATTCCTCACCTGAGCGGGCTGGGTAACTCAGAGCTGGTTATGGGGTGCGGGGAGGATCACCCCAGGATGCAGATGGGTTTGGTGAAGTTTGCAGTTGGTAGTAGAGTGAGTGCAGAGCCTGCAATCTGCTTCTAGCACAAGTGTCAGCATGTCTTGTGCCTGTTGCATGGCTTTGTCGGGTAGGTGGGGCTCAGCAATGAATACCTGGCACCAGAGCTGCTGGCTGAGAAGCTTTATCTGCAGTTTCTGTCCTGGATCTGGTGTTCTTTGTTGGTACCCATGTTAAGAGGCTGTTTTGGTTGTCAGAAGAGCGTCAGGCATGCAGGCAGTTGTCCCGCTTGTGCAAGCGTCAGTGCTGCTGTACAGGTGAGTAATGCCTGGGGGCAGCTTCTGCCCCTGCCACGTTTCTGGCTTGTGCTGTTCACCACAGCACACACTGGCAACCTATGTGGGGTTAAAAGGGAGCTTGTTGGTCCACAGAATAAGTACAAGACAATTGCTGGCAGGAGCAAGGGACCAACAGTGCCGTGCAAGGTCCCTTCTGCTCCTCTGTCTTGTATGCTGTTCAGACCAGTGATGTGAGGCTGGGACTGACCTGACCCCTTGGCTGAAGAAGAATCTGTGACCTATTCTCTTGGTTTTGTTGTATTCGTGTAAACTGGGAGGAGAAGGAAAACTGTGTCTGTCTGCTGCTTCCTGTGTGAAGTAATAGGATGGCTGAAGCTGGTAGGACCTCTGGAGGTCATCTGAACCAATCCCCTGCTCAAGCAGGGCCACCTAGAGCTGGTTGCCCAGGAACGTGTCCAGGTGGCTTTTTAATATCCCCAAGGATGGAGACACCACCATTTCTCTGGGCAACGTATTC
Organism: Falcunculus frontatus; assembly: GCA_013398115.1. Lineage (NCBI taxonomy): Eukaryota > Metazoa > Chordata > Aves > Passeriformes > Falcunculus > Falcunculus frontatus. Next base: position 1,470,675 of record VZRV01010927.1, on the reverse strand, counting down.
CAGTGCTCAGTCACCCTCAAAGTGAATAAATGTCTCCTGACATTCAGAGGGAACCTCCTGTGTTTCAGGGTGTGCCCATTACCTCTGGTCCTGTCACTGGGCACCACTGGAAAGAGCCTGGCTCCCTTCTTTCAGGTATTTTTACACATAGATAAGGTTCTCCTTGAGCCTACTCTTCTCCAGGCTGAACTCTTCCAGCTCACTCAGCCTTTCTTCATAGGAGAGATGCTCCGGTCCCTTCATGGTCCTTGTGGCCCTTTGCATTCTCTCTGGCGTGCCCATGTCTCTTTTCTACTAGAGAGCCTGCAACTAGACCCAGGACTGGATTCAGGTGTGGCCTCACTACTGCCAGGTAGAGGGGAGGAATCACCTCTCCCTTTGCTGGCAATTTTTTCCCTCATGCAGCTGAAGATACTTTTTGCTGCCTTTGCTGCAAGTGTATATTTTGCCTCATATAAATTGGATCATGAAGTGCTGGGCACATCTATAAGCTTCTGATAACTTGATTTTTTATTTCAGTTTTGCCGGTCCCACCTGTGTAGTTGTGTTCCTTCTCCCTCCCCCCCCC
>VZRV01010927.1:1313030-1470079 GCA_013398115.1 Falcunculus frontatus | reverse complement strand
CCCCCCCCCCCCCCAAGTTACATTTTTATGTGTTTTGAAAGAGGAAAGAAGAGATTTTAAAAGTTGCTGGTATTTTCTTTATTTGCACTCAGGATTTTCACACAAGGATGTTTACTCTGTTGCCACCCCTTTGCTCTGCCATGCATTCTCATTCATACTGTGTTTCTTTTTAGGTGGGAGAACTATTACTCAATATCTTAATTACTTCTTTGTTTTCTAGCAGAAGAGCTGACACTTTTGATTTTGATTTGGCCTTCCCAACATAGTGTGAGGATTTTATTTGCTTCAGCCAGGAGTTCCCATGCCAAAATCTTGGCTGTGTTTGGGATGGTTACATCCCAGAGGACGCATGGCTGCTGCCACACCTGTGGGCCTGCCTATGACTAAAATAGCACATCTGTGGGTGTTGGTTCCATGACAGCCTGTGGCGGTGGGAAGAGGACTTACCTCACCTCAGTGTGTTCGTCCTCAATGCCCAAGGCAGCTAAGTGCAGGCAGAAGTGTGGTAGCTGCTGCACTTCCAGCCACCCAGAAGGTGGGGAGAGGATGTGCTGCTCAGAGCGTGAAACCACCGAGTGAAGTGGGATGGGCATTTGCCTTGGCGTTAAACACTCGTGCCTGCCCTGGAGAAGGAGCGTGTGCTGGTGCGGGCGTCACCCGGCTTGCGGGCAGGGAGGTGGGGAGCAAGGACAGGGAGGTGGGGAGCCGGGAGCGGTGCTTCTCCGCCTCTGCCAGGCAACACCCCGGCTGTTACAGAAACAGCCCGCATCCCTGCTGAGATAAGGGCTCCTTTGTTGCTTCACTTCCTAGGAATGCCTAAACCTGCCTCTCTAACAAGTTTGGAAGAAAAAAGGGCAGATAAAGGAGAAGAGGAATATGAGTCATAGAGAAACAACTGGTTCAGGGCAATTCGAGAGAAGCTCAGGGTAGGGTTTGGAGACTGCTGTGCTGTTTTCCTCTTCCCTCCCTTTCTTTGCTGTGTGCAGTTTTTTCTCCTCTTCGATCAGAGATTTGGTAATCAAACCTGACCTCACACTTCCCACAGAAGCGGGACACTCAGCTATCTCAAGGAGAGGGAGGACAGTGCTGGGGGTCTGAGTGGAAATCCATCTCACCCATAGAGTGCTTGTGCACTACGAGCAGCCTTAACACTGCTGTGGCTCCAGGAAGGTTGCACCAGACTCCTCTTTGCCCCAGTCCTCCACTATACAAAGTGCATGACCCATACAATGGTGCTATCTGGATGTTAAAAGCTGTATTTTGTGGGTATTGGGATATGGGGAGGAGGCAGTGGGTACCTGTTAGTGGCCAAGCAACCAGGACTGTCTTTATGCATGGAAAAGTCAAAGTAGGGTTTCATGTAAGGGCAGAAGGGGAGCTGAACCAAGGTTATATAATAAAGTAATGCTGCAGATTGGTTTTTCCTCTTAAAATTTGTGTAACTGCTTGTGCTGGGAATTGCAGAGGCCATGGTGGGAAGGAGAGGGTTTCCCATGCTGTGCCTGCCTTGCAGCTGGCGGCTGTCAGGGCTTTTTTAGCAGGTGGATGTAAGGTTGCAGCTTATGCTCTGCAAAGCTCTAACTGGACTAAATCCCTACTGTGTCAGAGCCTGCCTGTCTCCAGACGGCATCTGCCTGGCTCAGCTGTGCTCAGCGGTGGCCATGTCACCAGGTCGAGCATGGGCCATTCCCAGTGATGTGACAGGGGTTCAGTGGAGCCCAGTTCACACTGCAGTGTGCGATGCAGCCTTCAAGGAAGCTATTCAGGGCCTTCAGAAAGCTTCCCCCAAATCTTTATGTCCCCTGCTCTGCTCAGATTCATTCATCTGTCAAAGACGCCATTGATCTCCCTTTCCCCTTGCACACGCTGCAGTTCCCTGTGCCTTTGCTCGGCACTGTCAATAACTGGAGCTGTGCTTGGTAGATTTCCAGTGCAGCTTGATTTAAGAGCAAGGTGGGATAGTGGGGGCTGCAAGAGCTGCTCTGGTCAGCCCCTGTGAAGGGGGGAGCTCCCTGGTGATGGCACTATGGCCATTTTCTGTCCTTTCCTGTGCTGAGGCAGGGGCTGAGCAAAGCTCCTGCTTCGATGTGCTCCACTGAGGGGGAGGCATGAAACTCCTTGTAACTGTGAGGGAGGGCAACCCTTCCAACCCAGGGAACAACCACAGATAAGGGAACACTTTAATCTGATATGAAGACGGAGGCTTTTTCTCAAGGGATTCACAGTGGAGCACCTGTGAAAGAAAATTGGTTGCTCTTTTTCCTCTCCCTAGCATACTGTGGTGGCAAGCAGGAAAGGTATGGAGGGGAAGGGAATGGCAGCCAATTTCTGCTCTTTGCCTATAAACTGAGGACAAAGAGGAAAACTTCAGCTTTTAGGTGTTGCCAGTTGTTTTTGCAACACAATTCTTAATACAAGTAACAATCAAAGCCCTTTTATGGAACTGTTATCCTTGTGGGTCCAACAGCAAACTAATGTGAACATGGATGCACAATTCACTGGAAATCTTAGAGGCCTTTTACAACCTTAATGATTCCATGAAACTCATGAATATGAGCTCCCACCTGATAAAATGCTTAAGGTAAGTGACTGTCAGTTGTTATCTGTCCCATGGGGAAGTTGTTCGGTGACCTGGTGTTACCAGGGATGATGCCAAGCTGTTAGTGAGACCTGGCTGTGGGCTGTGTTACTCCACCAGAGTACAGTCGCTGTAGTCACTAACAGCTGGTGGGCAGCCAACCCTACGCTTAAGCAGCACGTGGTTACTTTTTGGTTTTTGTCTCTCAAGCTTCTACTCTTCATAGATGAGAAACTTTAAGAAGTCATTCGTGTTTTGGATTTGCTGCTTGCAACAAAGGACTGCTCCAAACAGAGCATCACTGCTCAGCCCCCTAACACGTGCCATTCACAGGTCTGGGTTTCTCACTCTCATAAGTAAAAGTTTCCATACCTGAAGAAAAGTCAACTTTCCAGCAGTCCCAAAGCACTTTGCAGGCTGTGCTGGGTAACATTTTGCCCAGGATGGGGACATTCAATGAAGTTATGACTTGTTGAATGTCAGGCTAAGACTGGACACAAACCTTTTCTGCTGTTCTGCACACAGATGTTTTACATGATAGACTGTGTCCCTCTTTCAGTGAAATAATGCCAACAGTGGGGAAGAAGAGTTTGTCTCCCCTTACCAAGAGCCACTTGCCCTTGCCCTGTAGAAGGGGCTCCCAGCAAACCCATGGTGGTTTACAGAAACAGTTGGACATTGGCTTCTGGCTGGTCCTCACAGTGACATCCTACCCTGGGGCTGACACTTTTTGCAGAATCCACAACCAGGAAAGAGTATGTATCTCATATTCCTTCTTTTTTCCCCTCTGTTTTAAGCCTGGGCTTTTCAGCCACGGTCTCTCTAGAGATTTTCTGTGGTCTGAGTCTGTATGAATGTGGCCCCTCCACTTGGTGGGGAAGGACAGGAGATGGCATCCACCTCCTCTCCTGGCCAGAGACAGCTCAGGCAGCCCAGGCTGCCATGCCAGTGAGCTGGGTTGGAGAGCCAAACTAAAGAGCGAGTGCAGAAGAGAAGCCAGACCTCAGCAGGCATCTGGCTCTTTCCCAGCACATTACCATGGTATGCAGTGGTGCAGCTGCCTTGCCTGTTTTCTGTAAAGTACTAAACTGGTAGCTGCTTATTTATCTCATGAGCTGAGGGAAATGCTAAGAGAGCAATCTTTTCCCCTGCAGGCTGCACGTGTGGGTTTTTGCTTTTAACAGGGAAAGAAGAAAGATTTAAAGATATTTGATCTGCAATCTAGCTCTCAGTTGGTTGAATATTTACTTTATTGTATATGCAGTTAGTTATTGAAAGTCTTATCGTGGAAGCAAATCAGACAGCAGGCTCATGATTCAAACCCAGGAGGCACCTGGGCATGGAGAACGTCACAGGGAGACCGTGCCACATGCAGAGAAACCTGCTCATTGCCATAAGCTCACCTACGTCGGGCTTTCCGTGGTGCAAAGGGCAGATCAGGGCGCAGTCACCGTGTCCTCTGGGGCCTTTCTGCACCGAACCCTGCAGCCTGCGGGTACCGCAATCGGCTGTGTGGTGCCAGAGCCCCTGTTTGCCACACAGGGCAAGAGAAATGCTGCATGTGTTTCTGAAATGCTGTAACTGTCCCAACTAGGAGTTTTACAGAAGTCCTGTAAACAGGCAGCTGTGTGAGCCAGGAGAGATGGGGTTCTGCTGTGGGGTTCCCTGATGCCTGCTGCAAGCTGGCTTCCTTTATCAGCCTATTCTGCTGTGAGGGAGGGGGAAAGATTTTATTTACTATTTCTGTCTTCACAAGACTTCTGCAGGCTTGAAGGCTTCTACTTTTCTTTTTTTTCGTTATTATAGTATATTAAAATATGGTGGGCAGATTCAAAACCTGTTTAAGCATGTGCCTGTGTAGAATAGAAGGACTGCTTCCTCAGAAGACCTGGCTGAAGTCGTACTTCTGAGTCTTGCAACACCAACTCGGTAAGAAACCAAGAATGAGCAGAGCTCTTGGAGAAGGCAAGAATTTGGGTGGAAGCTATGCATAGGGGCATAGCTTCCCAGCAGCGCTGTGCATTCATTTTTGGGTATCAATACAGGGCTGTTTTCCTGACACAGAGCAGGGCTGGGTGCCTGTCTGCAGGTGGGCAGGATGATGCTGTATTTACCCAGGGTGAGGACAGTGTACTGCTTCAGCAATGCCTCCCAAAAAGCAGAGGGGAGTGAATGATGTGGTTGGTTATTAATTTTCTTCTCAACCAGATTCTGCCCCTCTCGTGTTTTGCTGTCATTTTTTTGGGCTTGGTAACACTACACGACATTACTCTTCAGCAGAGAAGTCAGGATGGTTAATTTTCTCCAGCAGCCCACAGAAAAGGAACCCTTTTGCTGGTTATTAGAATGGCAGCTGGCTGCAGAGGGCCATGAAAAAGGTGCTCCTGGCTCTTGATGTATTTGGTGTTTTACTAAAGCTGCACCTCCCCAGAGTAATACGAAGTACATCAAAATGTCAGGTTTCATTATGCAGGTAGTGGTTTAGGAGGAAAACTGAAACACAACCCTAAAGGCTCCAAATCTGAAGGAGAAGCCAAGTGCATTATATGTAAATTCTTCCTTTTTAAGCACTGAATTCTGACCTTTACATTCTTGAGAGTAGGCAACTCTGTGCAAAGTGCTACACTGCTCCTGCTTTTTATTTTTTATTTGGCAGCTTTGGGGTGTATTTCCTGGTTAAGCCACCATATAGCTTAATGGCTTAGCGGATTTGATGCGCTTTCCAAAGCCTGATCCCGCTGCCTTGGGTGCATCTCCACTCTCTACCCCTTGGTTCTCCCTGGTCCAATTCCTCACCCTTGGCCTCCATGGCAAATAGTATAATAGCCTACAAGTACAAACCTTTTAAGCAAAGCAGCCCCCTCTTCTTAATAATTTATGAGGATCTTTCTTTGCCAAAGCTCTGTCAGTGAAGAGCTGGGGCTAGCCTGGGCAAACCCAGCCTCTCCCTTCCGGGTGGCTGCTGGTGGTGTGATTGCTGCTGGAGGCACTGCCTGGGCCCTGGCCACCATGGGTCAGCTCTTGATATGGCCTTGACCTGGACCCCAAAACCCAAATCTCTTTCTTTTCTCGTAAGCTATTAGCTATTATTAACTGATGGGTTTAGCAGAAGCTTAGCATCTTTAGTAAGGAAGCTCTTTTGCAAGCTCTTTTGCATACCCTAAGGGCATGTGCCCTTGTCCTTGCCCTCACTGAGATAAACACTTCCAAATTAGAGGGACTCATTGACAAAGAAATTCCCTCCCTGCTCCTGTAAGCAGTTTCCACTTGGTCACTGGATGAGTGTGTTCCCTTACAGGATCTGGGTGTGCTGGCAAAAGTGGGATGGAAATCTCAGCCCCGGCTTCCTCTCCCAGCCTTGCCATTTCTCTGGCTAACAAGGCAAGCCCCTTCCTCCGACATCCTGGCGTGAGTCAGCAGATCCCACACAGCCTTCATAAGCCAGGTTTTAACTTAATTCCTGCCTTGCTGAGGGGGGGTAAGCGCAGAGCTCACAGTGTTCTCTGACCCGGGGATCCTGCCAACCTCATGCAGCCCTTTTTCCTCAGCTTCCCTTTTGAAATCAACTCCTGGGTCTGGGTCAGAGTCCTCAGTGCTGCTGGGCCAGTCCTTGCTGCAGGTCTGGCCTCATGGGAACCCCAGAGGCACGGGGGGGCTGTGTGAGCCAGAACAGCTGTAAGCATGATGCATAAGCAAGGTCATGGTATAATTTGGTCTCCTGAGCCTGCACTCTGTTTTAGGGCAAGGCCTATGAACACATCCCTGGGCTTCAGCTGCTGTATAATGCACCTGAGCTGCACAGCGTTCAGTAGATGTTTGCTCCATCTGGTTTTCCCTTGATGAAACAAAAGGACTGTGGTGATTAGGGCTAAATCATAACCAGCCTGGCCTATTTGTAAATTGTCATGTCTCTAACCAGAAGCCTGTGCCAAGAGAAGCAGCTGCTCATGGCTGCTGTGCTGGGAAGGTGGCTGGAGCTTCAGGACACCTGGCAGGGCAGCAATAAGCCACCTTTTATTAGCTGCTGTGAAAACAGGTTCTCCCATCTGAATCCCGGCCAGATTACAAGCAGCATGATGAATTAGTACCAGTTAATGTGCTCATCATAACTACTTCAAGGGAAATTACTAGGAATCACAAATGCACTATTCATTTAAATATCATTCATTTATTTTAACTTGCTGCAAGTGGGCAGGTAGGAAGGAATGCAGGGAGTAAACAATGATTAGCTCTAATTGGCAAGGCTCCATGGCTTTGTTGAGTTCACAGTTCAGCTGAAACTACAAACACAGGGGACGCCCCTGGATGTCAGGGAATATCCTGTGGTCTCAGCATGAAGGACGTGGTAATTTTAAGTATCACGGCCATCAGGTCAGGCATGTGTGCCACGGGGGCTGAGAGCTGGAGCTGCCTGGGCAGTTGCACGGTGCCACAGGGCCAGCTCACGCCACCCTTCTCTAAGCACTTTGGGGTGAGAGCTCCCCTCTAATGAGGGAAATAAGGTTCCCCATCTTTGGTCTGTGTGGATGCTCAGGCCTCTCTGGGCTGAACTCACTTTGGACAAATGTCAAAGGCTCATCTAATTTTATCTTTGTTTCCAGTCATGCAGACTTTCCTCCCCGGTGTTAGCCCCTCCAAGTCACATTAGCCCAACAAAAATCAATTCTGTAGCTCTCAAAGGGCAGCTCACCCGTGGCAGCACTGCTCTACAGATGCTTTGCAGAACTTCCGGGCAGGCCAAATTGGCTCTTTTAATATTTACACTGCCAATGCCCCACACCAGCAAAGGCAGGAGCCTCATAAAAGCCTTGGGGCAGTGCAGGGCACGGGGTGAGCAGCTGACTGGTGGGATGAAGGGCAGGTCCTGCAAGCTCAGAGGAATGTCCCTTCTTCATCAGGTCTTTACTGATCTAGAAAATGGGAATCTAAATACAGCACCTCGCATTCCTCTTGCACCCAACACCACCCTGCCCCGTGCCTGTGGCTCAAGCAAAACACTGCAGAAGCTGAGGCCGTAAGAGACCTCAGAAGGGTTTGAGGCTGAAACCACAGAAATGATGCTTTTTGAAAGTCTTCCTGAAAGAAGAAAACCAAAGAAATGCTATTTTTTTTTCCTTCCAGTGCAAAACCTTTTTTTGGCTTTTTAAAAAGAATTTATTCAAAAACAAAGCCCTGTTCTGAGACATCAGCCTGTTGATAAAACACCCTGAAGTCCCACAGATTGTTCACAACCAGACAGGTGGGTGTAAAACAACACTGTGGGGCCTGAAGAGCCCTTCTCTGGTAGATGCTGCCAGCCTGCTGGACCAAAATCCACTGTGGATGAGGTGTCACAGAACTGGAGAAAACCACCTGCTGGGCTGGATCAGACCCCACTTCTGGCTGGGGTTGCTCATCAATGCCTCTTTCAGAGCAGCAAGTTTAGCAGGAGACACCTGAGCAAACATCCCCACATTCCCACCCTATTTTCATATCCCAGGGTTCCAGATGTCATTCCTTTGCCTCTGTGGATGCCTCCAGCTTGGCAGCTTCCCCCTATGCACCCCACAGAAGGAGGACTCACATCTTTACCCAAATCTACATGCTTTAGAGTGGTTTTTAGCCCCACAGGTACTGACTGTGCCAGTCCTTGACGTTTTGGCTGCACTGCTCAGAGACACAAGCACTGCTTTTATTCGTCAGGCAAATGGCTGTAGCAGTCTCTTTCTTGATAGATTTTTCTCTCTATATTTCCCACATTCCTTAGCTACATTTAAGCACATCAATTGATTCAGCTATAACTGATGCACCTAGGAGTAATGGTTGTTAAACATGATGTTAGATAACTAATTTACAAGCAGGTAAAGACAATGCAAGTGTACTTGATTATTTATGCTACTTTCTTACTTCTGCAAAATCAGTTCCTTAAAAAAAGACAAGATTGAAAAAGTGGTGAGTGTACAGGAAATGAACAGACACTTCAGTGGGCAAAAGCTATCTATAATTATAGAAGTTATCTAAAAGAAATCTATTTACATTTAAAGGTTAAACACTTTAAGGAGAACAACTCTGTTGGGAATGGTTCTTACAGTCTGGAATATGATCAGATACTGTGATTACTATAATTTAAAAGTGCAGTTTAAAGGATGAAAAGGGGTGAAACCTCTGTGAGCCTTTCTCCTTCCCACCATGTGTCACTACCCCATCATTTGCTTCTGAGGGGATTTGAAGTCTACACTTTCATACAGTAATAATAATAATTCTATAAAATAATCAGTGTATTTTAGTGTGGATGCAGATTCCTTCAGCCTGAGTGCTTTGTATTTTAGCTATGGGAACTACTGAACTAGAAATCACACAGGCAAAATTTTCCCTGAGGAGACAGCTTGGTTCAACTCCCACCTGCCAGCAAGGCTGAGGGTTCTCGGTAAAGCCAAACTGCAGCTGTGTGGGGACATCCCTGTGTGTAGGAGCACATCTGTTGACAGGGGACAGTGGGGAGGGCAGTACCATGGGTGCCTTGTGTGTGCTGAGGGTTGGTCACCCAGGTTTGCAGCTGGACAGCAATGCTCTGGAAGTCACAGCAGACCTGAGCACCTGGGTTTGGCAGAGGTGAGGTGGTGAGAGGCTGCAATTTTTTTTATTTTTGAAGCACCTGGCATGGGGAAAATAAGTGGTGGGGTGGGATTCCACTTTGCAGCTACATCCTCGAGTGCCCTTCCATAGCACCTCTGCTCCCTGCTGCAGGACAGCCAGTCAGGTCACTCCCAAGACGTCGTTGTCTGAGGGAGAGGGGGGTTTTATCCCCAGGCTTTAGCCGTATGCTTATTTAGCTCACTAAAGAAGACAGTAGTTTTTTTATCTTTTAAAATTTGTCATTTGCCCAGACACTTTCCAGTGCTTACCCAAGAGGAATTCAAACCTGTTGCCAAACTGCATTTCTCAGCTGTTTTTTGTGACGTGTGTGAAGGTGGAGAAAGCACACACCAAAAACCACTGGAACAAGCAATGGTGGAGGCAGGTATGAATGACACTTGGTTAAAATGCAAGTGCACAGTGTTTTGCAAAAGCTTCAATTAATTTAATTGTTTCTGTTGAATTAATGCAATCCTACATTTAGATAAGCTCCTGAGGTATGACTCTTAAACTAGTTTTCTTAGGAGAGTATCAAAGTCTGTCTGACTGTTCTTATTTCTGGCTAACTCTAGACAGAGCTGAAAGGGATGATGCAAAATCATCTCAGTTGATTTGATGTAACCACCACAGTCTAAACCAAGCAAAGGCACTGTCACTTGTTCCCCAGCACATGTTAAACCAGTCTTAGTGAGAAGCTGTCCTAGAGCCAGCTTTCCTTGCCTATTATAGCATGTTTTAGTGCTCAGACATATGATCAGTTTAGAGGAACACACCACTCAAACGTCTTCATGTTGCCTTTAATTGGTGGCAAAGGAAGATTTTTCTGGTGTGCAATTTGACTCAGATCTTATTCTGTTGCAATTCTGGGAACCAGTTTTGAGAGAAGCCCCCACAAGAGAGCATTGGTGATGGCTGAGGGAATATGTGTGTGCCAACCCTGCTCATGCCATCAAGATGTTACAAGTGTGAAAATCACTGCAACAAAACCATAGAGCTGCATTGTCAGCAGCAGGGGAAAGCTGGCAGTGCAGTAAAGGAAAAAGAGTGAGCCAACACTTGGGAGCCTCAAAATCCTCATCTAGAGGGCAAGACCTTTGACTGTCATTCCTCTCTTAACTTGAGAATGTAACACACACAGTCTTCCCTTCACTGAAGGCTAATACTAGCCTGCTGGGCTTCCCCTGCAGAAAACCTATCTAATGTGTTATCATGGAGATGGGAGGGTTAAGGTTGTCCTGTGTGCCATATACAAGGCAGCTCTGCAAGGGCAGAGTGTGTTACAGTCCTATACAGGAAGCAGCACCTTGAAATCCATTCTCAGGTTGTAAAGCACCAAGAGGAGTTTGTTCCTTTGAGGTATCTCTCAAACTGAAACAAAACCTGTGGATTTAGTTCAAACAAATGGCATTTGTGTATATGCTATTGCCTAAATTCAGACTCAAGACCCCCAAGGAAAATCTGGAATAATCCAGTTGAAGGGCTCCGTATTTAAAGTGGAACCTCCTGTTGGTGTGTGGCCTTGCCTGTGCTCTCCCAGGAAGGAAGCAATGCCTCCAGCAGGATGAGCCAGCTGTGGCAGGCATTGCCCTGGTTTACACGGCCTGACCCCAGCTGAAGATCAGGCTCTACGTGACTTGGGAGCACACTACGTTTTTTTCCATGGCACGGCAGCAACTGCTGTATTTTGAAGAGTGAGTTGAAAGGATCGCTGTCATCAAGCAGCATTGCGTGGGGAGCATTCCCCTGCCGTGATGCAGAGGGATTTAGGTACATAACTCCTGACGCAGCTGCATAATAGACACAATAAACTGGTTTTGCATCAGTCCCTAATACTTTATCCATCTGCCTTCTCTGGAAAGCAATGCTTGGCTCTGTGGAGAGCCACTGCAACCTGTGGGGTGAGCAGGGCCACACTGGAGCTGTGCCCTCCAAGCACTGGGAGCAGATGTGGTGGACAGTGAATGCTGAACCCCTCCTTGAATCCCTTCCTCCACAGCCACAGCTGCCCTGAGAGCTACTTTGGTCCTATTAAGAAAACTGCTGTGCTCCTCAGTGGGAATTTCCGTATTTGAATGACCATCTTACAATTTCTCTAATCCTTCTGTCAAGGCCTCAGCAGTGACCAGGGGTGTGCTTGATCCCTGCCCAGCCGCCCAGTTGTTTCATCCTTTAATTCAGGTTAATGCTCCAAAGAAGTACTGTACTTATCCCCATTACACAACCACAGTCTGGAGGCATTTCAGGGCTGGCATACCTTATTTTAGCATCAACTCCTCTTAAAACTATTAAGTTCCTCATGCTGTTTGCATCATGTTGATTTATTTTATGAATCAAAGGAAGATAATTTCTCAAGGCTGTAAGATGTAAAAATCTGTGTCATAAGGCTGTGGCTGTAACTTATTCTCTTACCTTTATCTTTTTTTGCTTTCCTTGCTAAGAGATGTGATCTTAATTTTTTTTTTTAATGACCAGCAGTTTATAGAGAGATTTTTAAAAGTAAGCAATGAATGTGAGTATTCATTGTCTGAACTCCCCAAACTTCTAAAAAAGTGCAGCCTGCCTCCTCCATCTCATCTTCCCCTGTTCTCTGGCTGCTGACAAGCCTTCCTCAAGCACAGTGCACTTGTGGCTTGACAGACTCTTTCTTTCATGGTACAGCCCCAGATCCCTACTAGCGGTGTGGGATTTAAGAGAGGAAGAGGTGTGGAAGTGCCTTCATCTCACAGGCAGCATTCTCCATCTTCTTCCCCTTTCAGACTCACTGCTACTCTTCTTGCCAGCAACCACTGAGGAGCTCCTGCTGGGAGCCCCTTCCTTTGCATTTAAGGTGCCTGGAAGAAAAATGGAGCCTTGTAGTTGGCCATAAATTAAAACTTTCTAGAGTATAATTAGCAGAGCGAGGGGAGCTCCTCAGGTATGCCTTTCCACTGAGCAGGCTCCTCAGTGCTCACTCACACCTACCTGGATGGCAGCAACTTACGTGATGATGTTTGTACACAAATAAATATATTAATGGTCTATAGTTTACACACAAGTGCTGAATCAGAATATGCTACAGTGGAAAGATTTTACTGAAAACATCTTTGCATTTCAAGAAAAATTTGCCTCTGTATTTTGAAAAACACAACAGCTGTGGCTGTCCCACTTGTGGCCATGCTCTCAGACCTTTCTTTCAATCTGTAAATCCACACTTTTTATTTTTTCCCCAGCAGTACAGTTTCCAGCACAGAAAATTTACGGCTGCTGACAACAGAATTGCTTTTCTTAGTTACCCTTCTTGGGCTTCTTAGATGTGGCCTGTGACTTCCTGGGGCCCAAGGCTATATCAGGACCCACAACTCTAGACTGCATGCTCCAGAGAAGAGCTCAGTCTCCATCAAAAATTTAGAAGGATGGCTGTCAAACATGACTGGTGAATTGGCTAGATTAACTGAGAAACTAAATTTACTTCTTCAAAATTTGCATTGCAAGCATGCCCTGAGCTTTTCCCAGGCCGTGCAGACAGAGATAAGGATTTTTCTGAAGGACGAATAAGCATAGTTTCAAGTCCGTAAAGAAAATAACAGCCAACAGGAGCCAAAAAAAAAGGTGTGAGAAGCAATGTTTTATTTTAAAATGTTTGAAGCGTGAATGTGCTCAGTTAAAGTAAGACCGTCAAGACTACCACCAAGTGCCTAAATCCCGCCGTGATGTCAGCCTATTGCAATTCTCCTGCGTTCTCCCGCGTTCTCCCACGTATTTCTGTTTTTGGCTAAGACATAGCTCAACCCATCAGTCTGCAGGGAGAGAAGGGTGTTCCTTCTGTTCCTCCTGGGACTCACTGGGCAGCTGGCATGGAAACACGTGGTGTCACTTTCTTTGATGTATACTATAGCCAGCTCCCCTGCAGATCGGAGGGGGATTTCTGGTGGCAACCTGCACCTGGGTTTGGCCTGAGCTTCCTGTAGGGGTAGTCCTGTCTCAAGGCAGAAGGTGATGCCTTCCAACCCTATGTTACCGTCCTTCATTTGAGCATGGCTGTAGAAAAAGGAAAATATTTAATTTCAGACAAGTTAATGAACTCTCCTTTTCAGCCCTTAGTCCTTTAAATAGCAGGACAGGAAATATGAGTAAGTTGCAACATCTGACAGAAAAGGAAAGTAGCTGCTTCATTCTTTTATGGCCTGTTACTCTATGGAACAATGACGTGAGAATGCGTTGGGACAAACCTGATGAGGTGCTCTCTGCCACGAGGTGCCCATTAGGCTGTTTGTTTTTCCCCTATTTAAAGGTGTCATTTGCCTTATGATGGATCCTGAAAATACCCAAGGTAACCACATGCCCAGCACTGGCTGAGAACCCAGAGTAGAGAATTGTTATTACAAGGTATGCCAAATGATTTGACATCTGGAAATGATCCAGTTTACAAACATATACTTTATAAAGAAGTAATGTTCTCCAGGTTTTAGGAAGGATTTCCAATATACCACAGGGAAAAACTCTTTTGCAAAACTGTAACGATTAAAGATTTTAGCCTACTCTAGCAACCCTGGTGTGGAGCACCTGGCTGGACAGTCTGGTGCTAAGAGTGCTGACAGCTGTGTCACCATGTCCTCCTGTGCTCAGGAGACTGGTGATGTGTGGTACCCATGTTCAGCAAGCAGAACAGATGGACCCCAGTATCTTCTTGCCTTGAATTATTTTAGCAATTCAAATCCCGAATGTTATCTTTGCAATGACCCAGGACAGATTCTTTACTGCTGTTCCAGGACATGGGTAGACTCTTTTATACCACTCTCCTTCTTCACAGTTTGTTTCTAGCCTTCCTCACTGGAACTGAACTAAACATAAATCTAGCAGGAGGAAGGGGAAAGGAAAAGGGAAAGATGTTTCAGACATATGTGTGAAGATGCAGCTAAAAGACTGCTTTAAACGGCTTCTAGGTCTCAATCTTAGCCAAAATAATTTCTCAGTATACTTTGGGGAAGACATGAGAAATGAGACTCATCATTCATAGAAAAATCAGTGTGGAGAATCCTAGGATTTTGTGTCACTTCAGCCACCGAGGAGCACATATTGATGGAATGGTGCTTTGCTGTGCTGTTGGCTCAGGGCAGATGGATTTCCCAAAATATACACACACAGAAATCAAAAGGAAAATTCACATCAAATGTTAATGAGCAACCAATTACACTGCAAATAATGTTTTGAAGCTACGTATCTGCCATTTGTAAACAAGATATCTCACTGATCCAAAGTACATAAGACAATGCAGCAACAGCTTTTATCTCTGAAGAGCTGGAACCAGAGCTGTGCCAGCACTGATACAAAATCTGTAATCTAAAAATTAAACCAGATATTGCAGTGCATATTGAGATTCAGGAAAGGCTTATATTGCTTTATGGCTAGTAAGACTAATAATAACTCTTACTGTGACAAAGTTTTTATTTTTAAAGACACACATCCTCCTACTTCAGCATGCAGATTAATCTCTTCCTGCAAGTGATAGTAACCCAGACTGAATGAGACTGTAATACACAAAGCACTATTTTGGATAAGTAGCCCCCAGGTATAATCTCTACCTAAACTCATCTGCACGGGTAAGATTGTACTCTGATTATACTGATGAGAATGGTCTCCCCAGGAAGGGCCAGGCAGCTATCACAGGCTGCTGTAGCAATTTGTACACTTTTTCTTATCAGCATCCTGAGCAGCCCGCTCTGCCTAGATAAGGAGTTTGATGCTAAATTCAACCTTCCTGTCTCTGGTAGCTGCTTCCCCCTTCCTGTGAATGCTATTTACATCAGGGCAGTCAGGACACGGAATTCCGAGCGCACTCAGATTGCTGACTATCCCAAAGCTCCTAGCTGAAACACGTATGCTCACTATCACATCTACTCCAATGTCTTAGAGTAAGGCCATATGGCTTGCCTTTAAATAGAGACTGAAAAATTCTGTGGATACTTTATAAATACCCTATCACCATTCAAGAGTGAACATTTTTTCCCCTCTGCAGGCAATCACATTTTCTAAGCAGAGGAATTTAAGGTACTAAGGAGCTAAAATATGATGTGCTAGTTTGACCGCTGTGAAAATGCCTTTCCTCCTCTCTGCCTCCCAGTTCTTTAGCAAAAAGTTCTGAAGCTGCAAGGGTTTCAGTTTCACTAAACTCTCTTGAACAACTTCAGTATCTTTTGCTTATATTTGAGTAACAGTTATAAACCACTGTCTAAGAGGGTTTTACAAGCCCTGAATATCTTAGCTCTTATATCTAAATATAGTGTTATCTCTAAAACCTATCAACAGGAAACAGGTTTCAAAATACTGCAGGAAACCCTGAAGCAAGGAATGGGGGGGATGGATTCACCCCCATCTTCTGGGCCAGCCTGTGGAACTGAAATCATTAAAGATTCCTAGAAAGGACACCTCCCATTTGAAGTTTTGTCCTTGCTTTTGGCAAATGGTGAACATTTGAACTTCTCCCTGCAGCATGCTATTTTTATTTCTTTCACTTAGTGTATCTTTAGTTTAGAAGCAAACAAAAACCAATGGCTTAGTTCTTATCTGAAAAAATGTTTTAACAAAACTTTTCTATATGAAACCTCTCACAGTGTGCTACTCAGCCTTGCTTGCTCCTTTCTGCTCTATTAAACTTTTAATTCAATTGTTTCTCCTGTTAGAAGAAATCAAGTAAGTAAAGAATGAAGTATTACAGAGATCACTCACCTATGGTGTAACTAGGCTAAATTTAGATGATACTCCCTATTTTACCAGTAAAATAAGCAAACTTTAGTTACATGGTTTAGATATGTTTGTGCTTCTAGTTAAAAGCACCTTGACACTTCTGCAGAAACAGACACAACTTCACTGGTTATTGGAAATAATATTTACTTCCATCCACTTTAAACCATTATTACAGAGAAAAATAGATGAGCTTCTTTTAGTGAAGCCTGAACTGTAACACTCAGCGGTGCTGCTCTGCCCTCTGCAGACTGGATTGTATAATCACATATGAACCCTGATCACGTACTTCTAAAGAACATGGAACTCAACAGAAAAAGAAGTTATCAAAGTGAATGAAACACGCATAAACACCACTGTGACCCTGCAAGTCCTAAATAAGTCAGGAGTACTCCTGAGGCAGCACCTGGTTTCTGAGTATCTTCACTGTGTCCACACTGCCAATTAAGTTGGGGAAATAATTATTGCCTGAATAGCACCAATGCCTGGAATTCAAATTCAGAATGAGGTACAGGAAATATTTATGCTTGTTACTCTAATGTAAGCCACACAGCATTTCTCGATGATTGAGAAACAACTTCCAACTCCCACATGCAGAGCAACTCCTCCCTGGTACTAAGAATGGTTTTCTACAGCAAGACGCAGGGCACGTGGATCACAGCAAATGCTTGACTGATACACCAGGCTACCAGCACCCCACTCTGCAAGTTGCTTAGCTATATGCCACCCTGCACAGCACCTGCCTCCACCTTTTATCCTCGCTAAACATCCAAGAAATGTGACAAATGTGTCCACCTATAATTTCATGTGCTCTCCTCATGGTAGCTGGTAAAGAATGTTAAAGCTTATTTAATTCTCCTCTATTTGCTGCATCCCCACTCATGTGAGAAAACACACACAACAGTACTTACTGCTTCTTATGAGCTGGACAATGCTTTCGTACTAAGGACATGTCATAACCCTTCTGACAGAGAACACAATTTTTATAAGGCTTCTCTTGGATAGGAACAATACAATAGAATTCACACAACACACAATTCAAATTTGTTTCAACTTCTCATTTTATTAAGTGCTGACATTTGAAAAACTTTCTCAAAGCACACATGCCAAACCCTAGGCATCAGATGTGGCCCTCACAAATGAGCAGCACCTGACGTTCCTTTACTCCACCTGCCACCTGTCTGTGGTTATCGGGTGTCACACCACAGACAGAACACCAGCTCTTCTGAAAAAAGAGCCTGGCAGGAAGAAAAAATTGCATACACAGCTCCCAACATAGCACTTCTTGTATTGTGTGACTACCACATGTGCTGGTTACACGACCCAAAGACTCACATGTCAGGAAACAAGAGAAGTGGCAGTCTTTCAGCAAGTGGCAGCATTAGCAGAATATCTTCAGTTCAAAACTAAAATAGGTGTTTGGGGAAAAAAAAAGTCTTTATTTGATATAACACAGTGCAGAGCTTGCAATAAGTAATGTTATTATGCTTCTGTAAGTTAAATTTAATGGGTCAAGATTCTTAATAATGACTCTTCTGAGCTATATTCACCCTCCATAGCTTGCAGGTAAAACAAGTGAAAGATAGTCAGAGCAGCACATTAAAATTTGATGGAATCTCATTTTGTCATCCTTCATTGCTTTTGTTTTTGTGAGGGATCTGCTAATGGGACTAGCAGACTAATGGGACAAGCTAGAAAATTTCCAAGCATATCAGTAAGCAAAATAAAAGTCTCAAATTTTTACCTTGCCCATTTCACAAATGGAAATGGTATGCCAAAGAAAAAATTGGAGGAAAACAATGGTCACATTTATACTTAGCAACACTGTTCTCCAGTACTTCCATTTGACAACAGCTGAATTGCATTCTTAAACAGAATTCTTTACATATTCTTAAACAGAATTCTCTACATAATCCCTGCTATCTCAGATAACTGACACAGAAATACCACTTAGGGTCTGGGCTACATCTTGAAAACCTTGTACAATCTGGCAATACCTTCATCAAATGAACATTCAAGCTCTAGTTTTACCTTTCTTTACATTCTTTTCATCCGAGGACTTTGGAGTGGTTTGTAACATGTAACTGAAGAAAGCAAAGGAAAGGAAATCAAATCTTAATACTGGTGCTCCTTCCAACAAAATAATTGTATCTAATGACATAGCAATTATTCTCAAATCTAGAAATACGCTAAATTCTGAAAACCCATACAAGAAGCACTATTTCTGTATCTGTTTACAACTTCCCTTGGACAAAAAGCTGTCATATCCCACCACTATAACCAAGGCCAGAAACAAGTTAACTACACTTGAATAAACCTGATTATTTCAGGGGAATGTTCAGGGTACAGGAGACACACTCCTTTTCCAAGTCGCGTAAGACTTGGTCTCATGAACTGAGATGGAAATTAGGATTTTCCCCATTTCCTGCTCACAAGTTGCAAGCCCAGCTTGTTTCTACACTGTGGCACAAATTCCAGTACAACTCTAGCCAAAAGACACCCTGTGGAACTACTTGGTCCTGAGTTCCAAATTGCCTTGGAACAGACAAGCCAAGGCAACTCAGTGCTTTTTGAAATGCATTCCTCAAGAAGAATGGAAAGCAGGTTTCTTCTTCCCCAGAGCTTGTTCCCTTCTGTTGGGTTCTTGCCTTAGGCTAAACACTGATGCTCTCTAGGCATGAAAGTCGCTTGGGCCCATCTGAAGAAAACCCAGGAACACTCACTGTGTACAGCCCAGACCAGGGCTACATCTTCATGAAGGACAGAAAGGCAAGCAGAGCTCTTCTAGGAGCTGACTGAACATTAGTCTGGTCTCTGGTCCTGAACCTGCAGTTTTGGACTCCAGCAGTTGAAACTTCAGCCTGAAATACTAAATTCACTGAAAACAATACATGACCCTAAATATCTATACCATCATGCCAAGTAGTACCTCTCCAAAGCCAACTAACCTCTGACTCTACAGCAAGGCTGCATGGGGCACTGGAAGGTGCAGTCTGGAGCACCGAAGAAGCAGTGCCAGGCTTCCCAGGCACACTGCTGTGCCTCTGCAGGTTCTAAAACAAGCACTCATGGAAGGACAAGGTAAGCAGGATGCAGAGTATGTGATACCTCTAGTCACTACTGAGATCAGCTCTTTCAGAGGGGGACAGACACAGGAATCACCTCTATAAGAAAGACCATGCAATTGTTTTGGAAAAGCTCAGAAACAGAACAACTGTACAGATTAGAACCATGAGCAAAACATCAGAGAAAGGGAAGTGGCTCTGTACAGCTAGAATTGCCCAAAGTAAGTAATTCTGAATTTATCTGTACTGATACACATACTGCAGAGCAAAAATAATGACAGATGTCCCATTTTGAGACACTTTTCAGTGTAGTAAATGACAGGACTGGTTATTCTTTACTCCCTCTCCCCCTGCATAAAACTCAAATCTATCTTCTGTGTTATTTATACACAAGGAAAAGAAAAAGCTCATAAACTATAGCGACAGTGACTGTAAGCAAGATAATTCACCACATAACAGCGTTACTGAGGGAAGGGAGTGTGTTGAAACAGGACAGTTACACTTTCTGAATACACAATATTTTAAAGAGAAGCTGAAGTGAAAGCTAAGTGAGACTGAAAAAACATCTGAATTTGAACATCATTGGGGATATATATTTTCTCACTCTTAAAAGCCTGAGCCTTTTTCCCTTGAAAATATTGATTAAAGAGTAACATACCCTTCAGAATCTCTTTAAAATTGCTTATTTAGTAATTGCACAATAACTTGTTCATCTCTTGTGCAGTGAGGGCTGAAGAGAAGTTCAAGAAACTCATTGTGGTAGAAGTCCTTAGTCAGCAGAAAGTGCTCTGAAGAAAGCAGTAGGAACTGGAAGAAAATTTTCAGCACCTGCGGTTTTTGGCTACTGGTGGGTAAAAGGAAGTAAAGTTTTGGGGTGTCTTGAAACCTTTACAATGAGAGTTGATCCCACAGTAATTTTTCACGAGATAAACAACCACTTGCTCATTAACAGCTATGAGCAAAGCAGAAGAGCAGGATTCACTTCTGTGCAGAAATTCATACGCTTGTGTGTCACCGTTGTTTCCCAATCCACCATTTTGAGTCCAAGATTCTGCAGACATGGGAAATAAGGCTCTCTGCTAGATGTGAGGAACAGTCTCAAGGTGCTTTGCCCATGCTGAAGTCTGTTACTTCCTCTTCTTTTCTTTAACACTACTGAGTATGAGCTTTAACCTTATTTAGCTTCCAGAAAGCCTCCAAGTTGGTTGTTTCTCCTAATAATTGAAATTCCCACACTGCTTGCAAGGCAGTTAAATTTTAAAAAAAAAAAAAAAAAGAGTTTTCAGGTTGAAATCTGGGTGTTACAATCTATTTCTAGATCTAAGTATTGCTATTTTCCATCTGTTCTCAGAAAACTGGGTGGAAACAAATTGATTTTAAGACCCATGTCCACACAAGAAGACTTCATTCTCCATGTTTACCACAAACCCACCGAAGCTGCTGCTCTGTTTGGAGGTCGGTTAATTCGTCAATGGATCTCCAGCTGCACTGACAAGCATATGCACGTGCTCCTTTCTTCTTTATCATCTTTGCTCTTAGTTTACTGAGCTCAGGCATGTTATTCCTGCCAAAGAAGTGAATTCAGCTTAGGAACCTGCTGCTTTTTTTTTTTTTTTTAAGAAAAAATATTCATGAGGCCATTTCAAATCAGAAGACATCTTAAGGACAATTCTGAGTACCACTGTCACGAATGAATTTAGGGATATATTTGAATTCTCTTTTGAACGAAATCCTTTCCCAAGAGCAGTCTCAGTGTATAGTTGCTGTGTCCCCAGATCAACTACAGATTGATGCTTTTGCAAACAATGTTATCTGTTGGGTTTAGAGACTCCAAGTCAGCCTCCAGAGAAAGAGTAGGGCAGAAAACCAGGCAGAGTTAATCTTTGTGTTAAAAAATGATCCAAAAATGTATTTATCTTATCAAACTTACTGTAAAAATTGCTACGCATAATGGGTACAATTATAGAGTTAAACTTTTCATTAGGAACTGCTACTCAGGATGATTGTTAAAGTGACTGAAATGAAATGGCCAAGAGACTGTACATCAAACCAGAAGTAATTCCTGTGCAGCTATTAACCACAACAAATGAAAAATCGGCATGGCTATGACAAAAACAAGTTGTTTCAAAAAAACCAAGTGAAAGTGTAGCATTTTAGCTATCTTTGCTCTCATGACCTCCTGCTGGCCATCAATTACTGGACATTGAATTGCTCAAAAACAACATTAACAAGCCCAGCTAAATACAGAAAACCCAAAACAAGTATCAAAGGAAGAATTTTTAGAAAAAGAGATCAGACACCTATTGATGGAAGGAAGATGTTTGATCTTAAAGTTTGCTTTCTAAAATTCAGGTTTGTCAAAATAAACAGCTAAGTATCTTGCTAAAGATTACAGATTTTAATCAATGTTACAAGTATCTGATACTACTGCCGCTCATGTGGGTGCTTTAAATAATGGGAAAAATAATGGTATTCAAAAAGAAATACAAATTTTGAGACTGGAAGAAAAATACAGGAATAACCAAAGATGTAATACAGGAAAAATAATGGAAAAGGAGCTGATGTCTTCATTATTGTTCTCCTCTGGCTGTCACATCCCTCACTGTTCAAACACTATCTCTGAACATATCCACCTCTTCCATCAGTTAACGGGCACACACAAAGACTGTACTAAAATAAGAGAAATCCAAATTTGATGTCTGTATTAGGAACATGCCTATTGCACTACCTTTCGCTAAGTCTTGGCATTAACTTTAGAAAAAATGGAAATAAGAACTCCTTAACTTCAAGTCTTCAAAAACTATTTAAAGAATTAGACATCACAATATAAGCAGAAAACAAAAATCCCACCTCTCCATTTAACCAAACCTTGCATCAAGAAAGATATTTGTTGAGAAATAAAGCTATTTGATATTCAGTGAACATGACAGCATACTTGATAGTGGAAAAAAGAACATCTGACTTGAAACCATCACAGTCTGTATGACTGAAAGTGAGGTGCAAAGCACATGCTGAACAGTCTGCATTCATGTTGTCGACATTGTAGACACCCTGCACTGGTTGGCAGAGGCCAACCCATCACATGGATTACCTGCTTATTTCAGCCATAAGCCAGCTTTTTGATCCATGAAACTTGAATTGTTTTTAAAAGGAGAGGGAGAGTCATGGGAGAAGAGACAGAAATGGATGAAAACAGATTTGGGGAGATGTTGCTTCCCCCTCCCCACAGACTTTCCCACCTGATCCCACACAGGTAGCATGCATGCTTCTTTTTAGGTGACACAGCAGTGCTAAGGGCTTTTCATCTTTCCTGCTCATATCAAGCCCCAAAGCACAGAAACACAACACTAATACCAAACCCACCCCAGACACACCTGAAAAAAAGATAATCACAGGACTGATCCCAGATGTAGTCATTGAAAAATGACACACGGAAGTCACAAGCAGTACAACGTAGCTGATCACACGTTCTGGACAAAGAAGAACAATCAATCAGAGGAGCTGACTGATACATCAATCATACCTGGTTTAAAGTACATCACTTGCTCAGAAATACTAGAAGCAATGTCACCTAATCTTAATGCTTTTACACCTCTGGCATGTTCAGAATTATGGTATGTGATTTAATTATATGTTCATGTATTATTTTTGCAGGTTCCTATCCTCACTGAACACATAAAATAAACTGATATTCACTTGATATATTCTCTTTAGTCTTCCTCCCTGGTACAGCACATGAGCAGCATCCAAATACGTGTTGAGTACATAATTACTTACTACAAAAAATGCCAAATGGAAATGCAGTAATGTTCTATAGGATGTTGTGGATAAATCGTCAAAGTACCTCTTCTGCTAAATTCACCTGCAATTGCAAAGCACTCTGACCATTTTCAGGCCAGGGTCTGGGATGATTTCAACCAGCCCACTGATTTAAGTCACATACTTGGCATCACATAGAAAAATGAAGAGAGGCAGAGAAAAATAACAACATAGCAGCAATTTCCCTAACTATTTGTTACTGATTTCTGGTTTCTTGTCTCATTTTCAACACCTCAAACAAACAAAAGGTCAAGTGGTCAAGAACAGAGGACTGGAAGGGACCAGCTGATTTCAACTGCAGTTACAGGCAGCCACTTCTTTAGAAGACTATAAGGCTGTCCTGCCCTGTTCAAATGCAGAATTTTGTACCACCACAGAAACACAGCTGTGAATAAAAATAATGATAAAGCAAGTAGCCCATATTTTTTCAGGTTTCCTACCTTTTTGAAATATTTGTTCCTATCCCAGACGGTGAAAAGCTTCCACCCAGGTATACTGGACAGCATCTATATGGATTAATTAAAAAATATTAAATTATAGCAAAACAGGTTGGAGAAAGCAGTACAACATTTCTCCTAGTTTAAACACATGGTATTTATAAAAAGATATTTATTAAATATAGGCAAAGCATCCAAATGCTTGTAAACTACAGAATTTTAAAATTTCCATTACCAAAGTGTTCAAAGAAAAACTCTTATGAAAATCGCTCTCTATGCGAAATACATAAGGGTCTATATATTGCAGCATTTGATAAATGTATATGTCCATAAGTCAAAGGAAAATGCTGTTCAATAGCCTAAATAATTAATAAATTTATAATAAATTATTTTCATCACATGAAAACACATTAACAATTCTTTGAAATTACCTGTTTATCCTTGTTTTTCTTTTAAAAGACTGTTTCTCTTCTCAGTGTCTTTCTTAAGAAATGTCAACACAGATTAAACAGCAGCAGTATTACTAGACTGATAAGAAGTTATAATCAAGCAACGTTCAACAAGCCCAAACATTTTTCACCTACCTTTTCCTATGTGCCTGTACAACACCACTATTTCTTTCAGGTGGGAGACTTGCAGAATTAGACTTCAATTTCTGTTTAAAAACAATCAAAGAATAAAATGAAGCATTACAGCAAAGTCACAATATTCTGTTTTACTAAATAAGCAGGAGCCAGAAAATCTCAGTCACAGAAGAAGGGGACTAAGACTCTGGGATATTTCTTTTCAAGTTTGTGAGGCTCTGAAGTAACAGGTAAGTGAGGAACAAAGCTTCTCTTCCCATACTGAATTTCCACCTCTGGCTGAAGGAATTCCATACCACATGATCACTCAGACTTTACAGTCAAGACTTAGTATTTCATGCCCTCCTTTTAATAATTTTGCTTTTAAAACCAGTTATAATTTGGAACCCTCTCCCTCGATGTTTTTTAGCTTTTGTTTCATTAAAACCCATTGAGAACTTCAATACTCAAGACAGAGTCTTTGAAAAGTTTCTTATTTGCTGCACACAAAAGAATTTATTTGAATTCTAGAATATTAGAACTCTATATCCTAAGCGAGAGTTCTAGGGATATAAAATGATAAAATGATACAAATTTACTGACATAATTCTCTCTCCCTCAGATGTATACAAATATTTTTTGTTGGTTCAGATTTAGCCACTCTGTAAAAAATGAAAGACAAACAAAACAAAAACAATGTCACTCATGAAAAGAAGAGAATCTGCAGGAGGTTATGAAATATAAGTAACACCATTTTCTACTGCTGATACCCAAATGAATATCTATTTTCAATGCTTTCTATCACTGTAACCATCTTGAGATGGTTACAATGATAGATGGTAAATTTGTGGCTTCATCTCCATCTCCTGCTGTGAAATGAGAAGTCATTTGCAGAGGATACAAAACGGGGAGCAGTGGTTGGTGTGTCAGATGACTTCACTGCCATTAAGAGGGACCTCAAATGACTTACAGAAATGGGCTGAGAGGAATCTCTTCAAGTTCAGCTAAGGTGAAACGCAAACTCCTGCCCCAGGGGAGGAACGATCCTTATGCACAGAACACCATGTGGGCTGACCAGCTGGAAAGCAGCTTTGCAGAGAAGGCTGTGGGAAATTTGGTTGATAACAAGTTGACCATGAGCCAGCAGTGTGCCCTTGCAGCACAGAGGACAAACAGTATCCTGGGCTACATTAGGAGGGATGTTGCCAGCGTGTCCAGGGAGGTGACCCCTCCTCTCTACTCAGCACCGATGAGACAGAATCACAGAATCATTTCAGCTGGAAGGGACCTTCCCCTGCTCAAAGCAGGGTCAGTTTCAGCAGCTTGCCAAGGACTGTGTCTGGCTGCGTTTTGAAAACCTCCACAGATGGAGACTCCACAACCTCTCTGTGAAGACTGTCTCTGTGTTTGACCACCCTCGCAGTTAAGAAAAGTGTTTTCTTGTGTACAGATGGAATTTTGTGTGTTTCAGTGTATGCCCATTGTCTCTTGTCCTGTCACTGGGAACTATGGAGGAGAGTCTGGCCCCTTCTTTACTACAGCTATAGCTATTTACACACATTGATAAGATCCTCCTGGAGCCTTCTCTTCTACAGACTGAACAGTCCCAGCTCTCTCAGCTGCTCCTCATATGACCGGCATTCCAGCCTCTTAACCATCTCCATGGGCCTTTGCTGGAGGTTCTCCAATAGCTCCACCTCTCTCTTGTATTTGAGAGACCAGAATGAGACATGGTAGTCCAGATACAACCTCACAGACGTGTTTGGAGCACTACGTCCAGTACAAAAGAGGCATGGACATAATGGAGTGGGCCCAAGAAAGGACCATGAAGGTAATTAAGGATTTAGACCATCTGACATCCAGGTATAAGCTAAGAGAGTTGGAATTGTTTAGCCCAGAGAAAACAATGGTCAGGAGAACCTTATGAAGATATGTCAGGGAAGAATAAAGAAGACGTAGCCAGACTCTTCTCAATGGGGATCATTGACTGGAGAGGCAATGGGTGCAAACTGAAGTACAATAACTTTCACTTAAATATATGAAAAATCTTTATGACCTGTGAGGGTGGTCAAACACTGGAACAGGCTACTTAGAGAGGCTGCAGTCTACATCCTCAAGGACAATCAAAAGCTGTTTGGACATAGTCCTGGGCAATTGGCTCTCAGCAGTCCTGCTTAAGCAGGTGGTTGGACCAGATGATCTCCAGAGGTCCCTCTTCCAACTGCGACCATTCTGTGATTCTGAGCATTGACACTATGCTCTATTTTGAACTAGCACTTCCTTTAAATGCCTCTTATTGTCTAGGTAAGAACATCTCCTTATATCTCTCCTGTTCCTCACTACAGGATTACTGCATTTTCCTTTCTGCTTTATTTTCCAAGTTTATTCTACAGCTTGTTTTCATTCATGTTTCGCTTTAGAAGTTTTAGTTTATGGTGCTTTTACTTCCATTGTTGAAGCTGACTTGTTCCGAATTTCTCCAAACCCCTACTCACCGGAAGTGTTTTGGTAAAGCTGCTGTCATTACATATTTCATCAATAATGTCGTCTAGATCTTCTTCACTGCTGCCAGCACTCATTAACACTTTAGCTGATCTGGAAAATAAATAAATCAGCCTTCATCTTTGTAGCAAGACTAGAGCAATTCTAAGAACTGTGAATTAAAAAATATAAACAGTTACAGCCTTTTTCCTCTAATATTTTTGTAGTATCTCGGGTAGACCATCCAAATCATGACTGAACAGACGTAAACTGCAGGATGACACCTTTCAGTCCCTGTTGAATTGTCCCATCATAGGTCTTATTTTTGCTAGCTTCTTTTATTTCCAACCTCTTCCAACCCTGAATAAAACAGTGACAGTATAACCCACGCTGCACTTACTGGGCAATTAATTGGACAACCGTGATTTTTCACATTTAGCTTCAACAGCAGGAATACGAAAAGGTCAGAGGAAGGTCTCTACTCAAGCTATACAATTGCAGGAGTTTTGAAGAGAATTCCTGCCGAACTGGATGCATTTAGAAAGATCTATGCACTTTGCTTTCACTCTAGTAACACTCAAGTCTGCTGTTTGCTAGCTCTTTGTCAAAGAGAGGCCTATAGTACTGCTCCATTAA
Organism: Falcunculus frontatus; assembly: GCA_013398115.1. Taxonomy (NCBI): domain Eukaryota; kingdom Metazoa; phylum Chordata; class Aves; order Passeriformes; genus Falcunculus; species Falcunculus frontatus. Next base: position 1,443,165 of record VZRV01010927.1, on the reverse strand, counting down.
CCAATCAAGAACAAATCTACTCCTGAAAAAGAAGAAAACTGCGTGGGTTTTTTTTAAAGACTGTAATTAGATTGACTAAAATTAAGTGCTCATCTAACCATCATGCAAACAATGTGGAAGCCCAATAATGTGGACAAAGGTAGTGGTCTTGCTGGTCTTGCATTAGTCATTGGATTATTCAAGATCCTTTCCTGGGACTCTGAAACGTGTGTTGGGCAAGCACTCAGCAGCCCACCTGTGGAGACAAGCCTCTCTGGTCCACAGACCTTCCAAAGGTCTCATCTGAGATGTCTTTGAGGGCTTCGATGTAAACCTGATGGTCAGGATGGAAACCCAAGGGCAGGCAAAGATGCCTGTCAGGGCCAGGATGGAAACCTGATGTCTGGGACGGAAGCCTGAGGGCAGGCACAGATGTCAGACACCGAACACTTGGCAGTACTGTCAGCAATGATGCTGTCAGGACCAAACTTGCTGGTATTCTCATCACTATTTTGAAAATTGTAGAATTTGAGGCAGATACCTCGAAGTGTAGCGTATAAGTTAAGTGCTTACTGTAGCAGATATGGTTAATAAAGCATGAACAGAAAAATTGTGAACAGAAAAAACAGACCCGAGGGAACAGCATGAAGCTGTGTCAGGGGAGGTTTAGGTTGGATATTAGGGAAAGGTTCTTCACCCAGAGGGTGGCTGGGCACTGGAATAGGCTGTCCAGGGAAGTGGTCACAGCACCAAGCCTGACAGAGCTCTAGAAGCGTTTGGACAATGTTCTAAAGCACATGGTGTGACTCTTGGGGTGTCCTGGGCAGGGCAAGGAGTTGGACTTCGATGATCCTTGTGGGTCCCTTCCAACTCAGAATATTCTGTGATTTGTGTGGAATGACTGAAGCATCAAGAGAATGAAAACGTTGATAATGCTATTGCTAAAGTTCTTCCTGCTCTAAATCGCAAGATTTATAGATATTTGAGGTCAGTTACATACAGAGAGCTATCACGAGGTCAGTTACAGAGCAAAGTAATCCCCAACCCTAACTCAGAGGCAAATTAGTGCAGCTTTTAACGCCATATTTAATCTGAGGCTGCAGTACACGCCGGGGACAAAGACTGTCTGAAATAACTAAATGCGCTGGCACACGATTTGGGTCTTTAAAAAACAAAGGCTGCAGGTGACACTCGCCGACCGTCAGCCCGGTTCCGGCTCCCGAACCCGCGTATTTTGGGTTCTTGAGAGGTGTGGCCGCACGGGGCAGGCGGGGACGAGCTGCGCGCCCCCCAGGCGGCCCCTCGCTCGGCGGGGAGCGTTGTGAGGGCGGCGGGACCGCGGCGGGACCGCTAACCTGCCCTCCTTGGCCGCCGCGGGCTCCTCCTCGCCGCCGCCGCCGCGCCGGTGCCACAGCGACCTCTCCACCTCGTCCAGCAGCCGGTCCAGCTCATCCGCCATCTTGCCGCCCCGCGGTTGCCAAGGCGGCCCGGCGGCGCCGGCAGGGGCGGGGTCTGCGCGCCCGGCCGGGGTCGGGGCGGGGTCGGGGCGGCTGTGGGGCTCCTGCGGAGCTCGGCTGCGGCCTCCGCCTCCGCCTCGTCGCGCCGCTGCCGGCATTCGGCAGCGAACGGCGTGGGGGCGGAAAAAGGAAAACACAAAGCCACCACGCTGCGGCCGTAGTCGGCAGGATTCGAACCTGCGCGGGGAGACCCCAATGGATTTCTAGTCCATCGCCTTAACCACTCGGCCACGACTACGCATGGTGCAAGATGTTTTCCCACCTTCTCATGACTGGTTATCCGAGAAGATTCAGGGCTTGGTACTTAGGTGCGTCTCTTCATGGGGCGCAGTGAAAGGTTTAAAATGGAGATTAGGCTTGATGCGTGTCATACAGTTCACTGCGCTGTATATTGGTCTGTTTAGAGCAAAACCAAACAGTAAGGCTTTGCTAAGACCCGCGGGAGAAGCCTGGTTTTTTGGTTGTTGGTTTTTTGTTTTTTTTTTTCGTAGATTAGGAACAGTCGTGGATAGAGCGGCCTCAGTCTTTTTAAAACCAGGAACACTCCCCAGCTGACATCCCCCATAGCTCTCGGGAAGTCAGCGCAGGCATTTTTGAGGAAAGTCCCATAAAGGTGGCTCTCGCCTATCGCCCTATTAATAAATCCAGCCAAACGTAGGAGGTGTCAGTCACCAGCCTTCCAATGCCAGCTCCACCTCCCCTCTCGTCAGAGACACGCGGGAGGTCAGGTGTCCTGAGGTGGGCACACCGTCTACGGTGTCAGTGAATACTGTGTATCATTATATTTATTTAGAAATGCAAGGAAGCAGTTTAAAGAGAGAATCCCTGTTAAGCTAAACAGAGCATTGCCATTTCCTTAGGTCAGCTGAGACAGAAAGCACAAGTGCTTGTACCCTCCCGTTGCCAAGTGGCTCAAAATTTGTCAGCCTGTGATGAAGTGGGGTCTGCAGTACTTAAGATCTCCAAGCAAAGCCTCTCGGTAAGAAGGTATTTTACAATTCTCTGGGTATTTCAATTAATGAGTTGCAAGCCCTGTCTGAATTCCCTCATACTTAAACTTTTATTTCATCATTCCGTTTTCCTCCCCACATGTCTTGGGTCTCTGTTAATACCTCAGCCCGATCCATGGCAGTGCTGCTGGGGGAGATGTGTTGGGTAGGAGAGTTGTGAGCCTTTGCTGGGTTGATGTGATGGAAGAAACTAAATAGTGTTGATGCTGCTCCAGCTCTTTTAAGTGGTCCCTTGGCCAGGACTCTGTGTCATGTAGGTAAATTCAATCCAGAAGAAGTGGATTTTTGGGTGGAATTTTTACATTCATCTCTTGCAGCTGTGGAGAGTTTAAACTAATCACAATTCTCCCCAGTATGCTATCATCTCTGTAATTTGAAAAAGGATCAGGAGCCCACAGGCTTGGAAAATCTTGAAGAAACTCTTGTCCTGAAATACATCATCACATGTGGAAAAGACCACTTGCTGCATCATCTTAAAGGAGCTTAAGAATGCCGAAATCCAGTATCATTCTGGCATTCTTTCAAATGGCCTTAGAAATCTGAGTACATTCTCTTTTGACTGCAAAACAGCTTCTTTCCCTTTCCATCAATCCTGTGGCTGTCAGTGTGTCTGTTGCAAGGTGCCAAAAATGTATGGAGTGTCTATGGGATAACGGTGCCAAAGTCAGGGGTGCCTCGAGGCCTTCTCCCATGAGCTCGTTGCAGCATTTGCTTAGTTGGAAAGCATTTGAAATGAAAAAGAAAATTTAAAAAAAAAGAAAAAGAAAAAAGGAACAGACCTTTAAAAATTTTTAAACTGAAAAGATTGGCTTTGTGCAGATTGCTGCCTGCTGTTCAGATCCTTGTTGTTCAAAACTTCTGAAAGGCCTGATGCAATCAAAGAGACAGAGACTTACTGGGTCAAATTGATTCCAGACTAGTCCCTGGAATCACACTGAGGTGAATCTGACATACTGGGCCTTCAGCTAAGCTGTGGCCAGGAGAAAGGAGTTGAGGTCATGCCCTGAATTTTGTCCTCTCTTAGGAAATCAGTGAAGTGGCTTGTTCAAATAATGTCTCCCATTGACTGCTTGGGGCTTATATTGGTGCAAATGGAAAGGTTACTGATTTCAGAGGGCTAGGAAAGTACAGAGTGACCACTTTGATGATAATGGCTTTTTTTTTTTAAATATTCTATCTCAATATATCCTTAGGAAGAGAGGACAGAAAGCTGGAAGGCTGTCCTGGGTGGAAGCCATAATGTTTTCCAGTTCTTAAGCTACTGAAAGCTTTCTCAGCGGTGCTGGTAAAACTGGATTTTGCCACAACAGTGATGAAGACAAAAAAAAACTTTCTAGGACAGGATGTTAATTTCCCTTTTCTGTTTTCTCTGGGAACCAAGGTGAGCCTAAATTGAGGTTGACCAGAACTCTTCTCAGCCCTCTTCTCTGAACGATGAACTCTCCAGGGATCAGGTAATGATAGAGATTAGCAGAGCCAGGTAATACCAAAGTAGTTTCTGAGTGCTACCCATTGCCAGACAAGAGGGAAATGATTGCAGGGAGACACTCTTCTTTTTGATATAGTGATAGCATGTTGCAGGCCTGTCTGCCTTCCAATCTTTTGCCCCAGAAGTTGGGGTGGAGGCAATGCAGTGACTGCCTCTCCCCAAGCTGTTCTGCCACCTCCAGTATATGTAGAACAGTTCAACTCCTTGCTCCCAGTCACAGGATATTACTCTAATCCTGTTCCTTGTCACAATCTGGTATAACATCATTTTGAGTGACACCACTTTTTTCCTATTAGTAGTACAGTGCATCAACAAGAGAAAATTCAGGGCTGAATCTAGATTTTTGGCCATAATTTTAACCACTAGAAAGCATTCCTGTACATGAAATTATTCTACTAAAGATACCAGATTGGGAGACAACTTCTTGAAAGACCTCTTGGCAGCAAAACTAACAGTGTGTGCAAGATTCCTCATGTAACACTGGTTTATGATGTTGAGAGACAGCCTCAGATCAAAGGACAGTTTAAGCTGGAGGCTATCCCGGTCTTGGGCTTCACTGTCAATCCTTCCATCAAAGGTGCCAGCTCAGAAGGTGGATTTTCAGTTCAGTTTGCTGGCACAGCTGCCTTACCCATGAGGGGCATGAGGACTGGAACAACTTCCAGTTACTTCCAACCTTCCTCTGAATTAATAATTTCAAGATTAGAGTATGTGAGCACCCACCAACTCTTGGGTGGGGCTACAAATTCTCTTGTAAAGGAAACTACTCCTGAGAAGAGCAGCTAAGTGTCCAGAATGACAATCTTAGCCCTTGCTGTGAGGGGTAAACATACTTTTGGATGTTTGTAAACACACATGCTCATTTTCAAATGAGTGTGACATTGTGGTTCTTGCAAAGGGAAGCAGAAGATTTTTCAGGACAGTATACAAAACAAAAAAATACTTGTCTGGGGGCCAATTAATGAACATGGCATAATCCTCAAAGCTTCTTATAACCATGACATTTTGATCTCCGTGGGGGCATAACAAACATTGGAAAGTCATTTCTGGAAAAAAACTGTCAGCTTGTAAGGCTGTATAACAAGGAGGTCGCACTTCCAAATCAATGATAATTATGTGTAACTTCGAATAAAAATGGTGTTGCCAGGCACTGTGCAGCTTTACTGCACCTGCATTCTCTGGCACCAAGGGTGTCAGTCGCTGTAAAGTGGAGCAGAGGGAGGCACGTGGTGATAAAGCAGGTCAGTGCAGAGAACACATCACAAGGTAAAAATGTTTCCATTTAACAGATAGAAATAATAAGTAGTAGTAAACATAAGATAATTGGCCTGCCAGGAAGGACCTAGACTGTGAGAATGTGAGTAGGAAGGAGAAAGCATCAAGCAGAGAAAACTGGGGACTACTGTGGAAAAATCCTTCCTGCTTGCTGCCCATTGCACAGCTGTGGTGAGAGACAAACACCAAGTAAAACCAGCCTAAATGAGGGAGCTGAAACCAAAGCAGTGTTCCATCACCCTTGCCAAAGCTGGAAAATATTTTTCAGGGATGATTCTCCAGAGGAGTTGTGAGCTAGGAAAAACTATCCCATAAGCCACAAGGGCATGGTGTGAGTGTGCATGTGGGGGTGAAGATGCTGTTTGTGTGAACTTCACATTAATACCCTGCTCCTCAGTGGGGCTGATTCAGATTTTTCTTCCTGAGGACCCAGAATACTGCATCTCAGAGGGGACAGATGTGGCATCTGACAGGGCTGGTGTTGTCACACATCAGGTTCCAGATACACTCCTTTGTTTCACTGCATAGTTTCCTTTTCTCAGTACAAGAATCCTGGTCAGTGAAAATATATGTTAGGCAGAATCACACCTGTGTAACATGAATGCCATTTGCATGTGTGATTTTTTACAGGCTTTTACAGTTAAAAGACTTAAAAGAATGGCAAGAACAACAAAGTCTTCTGCAGATGAAAGCTTCCTCATAAAACCTCTCTCTAGAAGCTCAAATGCTAAAAAGAGAGCTTCATGCCTGTGAGTAATGAGGTTTTCATTTGGACTTGAAATAAACAGGGTTTTTTCCCAGTGCAGTTTTCAAAAGGGAGAATGTTTAAGGGCAAAGTGAAAATTAAAAGCTAGGACCTTACTGACTTCAGCAGGGTCAGGATTTCATACAGAAGGTGAAAATTCAGTCCATCTCATTGCAAATATCTGTTCCCTGCTAGAGGATGGGAACCGGTAGCTCTCCTTCCAGCTCCAACCTGCGTCTTCCAGCAGAGGGCATTGCAGAATGACATTACTGTTTTTCAGAAATCTGGCAGAAGGTAAACTGAACTTCAAGGGGTTGTTTGGCTGGTCTAAAATTTATTTTCATGACCTCCTCTGGAAGAGTAGATCATCAGTTGTTTAAAACCAAAAGATGCTGCTAACAAACTGTAGCTGGAAGATAAAAGGAATTTTTCCTTGCACTCTAAAACACTCTCATGCCTGAGAAAGAAAGCAAATGCCAGAAAGCATTTGTTCTTCAGTTTCTCTACCACACAACTTATTTTCGTGTTTTAAGTGACACTGTAGGCTGAATGGCAAAGACTTGTTTCAGGCTCAGATCCTCCTGACATTCTGTGAATATAATCAACTGTTTCCTGTAAAAAATAAATGCAGAATTAAAATTATAATGATAACTATATGAGCAACCAGGAGAAGAGAGAAACTTCAACATTTGCAGTAGATGTGGATAACAAGCATAATTTAAAACAGTGGAGATAAGAGAGGAGATTTTTCACAAGACTGAGGCGTGCTGTGATTCAAACCAAGAAGCTGCAGGGTACCCTGAGCAGTGCATAGCCTTCAATGCAGACTTCTCTCTTCCCTGCCATCTTCCCTGAGCCCTGTAGCCCCCCACACATTACACATCAGGAACACATTCAGGGGACAGACAGGGCTGTACCTATAAAGCAGACAGGTCTTCTGACCCTGTCCCCACATTCTGGCTGGTTCTGTCTCATAACACTTGTGCCAATCCACCTTCTGGAGGCAGTGTACATGGATTTAATGTACATGATCAGGTTGACTCCGTAACACAGGCCTTCTGTTAAATCTTTGTCTACGGGCGGTGTTCAGTCCATCTTATTGTGTGGTCACCCAGCACACTGAGTGGGCACATACCTTGGCAGAGGAGACTGAGGGATTGAGGGCAGGAGAGGCTGAGAAGTGTGTGGAGCAACAGTACATTCTCTTGTTTAGCATTTGCTCTTTAGCAGGTCACAAGAGGATTCAATATGTTTGAAAGTAGTCATTATAGTTTTACAGGTGGAGAAACTGAGTCACCCAGGGGGTTGTAGCCTGCACAGACTCATTAGATAAAATCAGGATAGAAGTACTAAGAGCAGTCCCATTTTGCATGTTGATAAAGTCTTGGCTTTACTGTGCACTCACTGAGCTGCACCATGTCTGTGTGCTACGGTGAGAAATGCTTCCAAGTTAAAGAAGTGCAGGTGGGCAAGAGTTAAAGAGCAAATTCTACCACCTTGATTCTTGATAACGTTCTCACTCAGGTTAGTTTACAGTGTTAAAACCAAAGGGACTTGAACAGAGCAAAGGTCCTGACTTTGAATTTCAGTGAATGATATTAAGGGAGTGGTTGGGGTATTTTATACATACCCTAAAAATGCCTAATAGGCATTCAGCTCTGGAGGACTTGAAAGGACTGTAACCTTCCCTACAGTTTAACAACACGTTTTTCCATAAAACTAACTTAAGAGAAATTCCCTGCATTCCCACACTGAACACTTAGCAGTCTTTTCAAACTTATGATATAGCAGTAAATATAGCTTATAACCATAAAATTAAGGTTATGTGGACTTGTAACTTTTTATTTTATGCTAGCTCTGTGGGCCACTAGCAATTTCTACAGAGGTTACTGTCTTGAAGTCTGCAACGAATTACATGAGTAAACTAAGAAGAAACAAAACTCAGAAGAGTAAGAAGAAACAGAAAACAACCCTCATTCTTTAAACAGACACATTAGGTGTTTAAGGGGAGAAGGGCAAACAAAAGGAACTTCTCATGCTTTAAAATTTCAGTTTCTTTTAAGATAGTTCTTTGTGCTGTATGGAGAACTTGCTGGCATAAATAGCTGTCATTGCACTCATGGGGTGTTTAATGGCTACAGAATAAGTCAAGAAAATGTGACAGATCTCAAAAATAACAAGTAGTGTTTTCTTGGAGTGCTGCCAATGAGATTCTGACAACCTGTACCAAGTGAAGCTCTGATGAGCAAAATTTAGATGATTTTTACTGTGGTGTACTAAAAAAATTTGTTTCCATCTAGCTGTATCCTTGCAATTTCTGTTAGAGATTGATTGTGAAGTTACAGAACCCCTGGTTTCTACAGAAAATGGGCTCTGCTTTTATTATTTGGTTTTACAGTGCCTAGAAAACCTTTGGCTTTCTAGTAATGTAACAGTAAACGAAAATCAAATAAAGATAGTTAGCTTTTTTTTTCCCAGTAGTGACTGTAGACTGACTGTAGAGTCAAGGTACCTCAGCTTTTGAGTTCCTGAACAGAAACTCTTTAAAATCTGCTGCTTTTAAGAAAATAGGCAATCAGAATTTTGTGGAAATTAGCCTTCTCTAGAGTAGATTTGTTACCTCCCACTACTTTTGTTGTCTTGAAAATTTTGAAGGCCAAGAGTCACCTAATGAACAGCCTTGTTTTTCATGAAAGCTCAGTTTACTTTAAATCTGTGATTACAAGCATTTGGACAGCATGGAAATTGGATGCATCTTTAGTGGCTCAGGCCCTTAGCTAAAAGAAATACAGCCACAGCAGGAGGGAGCTAAGGAAAGGAGCAATTAATTTAGTTTTCCAATAGTATTGCAACAACACGGGCATCATAATTTAAAAGCCTTTGGAACAGTCTTCTTAATTTCCTCCTATCCCACTCCTTCAACTTCTTGTCTTGGTCTGGCTTTTGTTCACTTCATGCAGCCTGCCAGACCAACTCGAGCCTGCCTGAACCCAACTGGTTGGTCCCTGACGTAATCCCGAATGGTGACCTGTGAGGCTGACCTCAGGATTTGCCAGGCGGAAAAGGACCCACTTGGTTTTAAAGTGCTGGCTCTGTTTTGTGAAGAGCTGGCAAAGTATGTTTTTCTTTTTACTTTTATAGCTTGTTCCAAAGTCCATGGAGGATACACAGCTGGCTGGCAATACCACAGCTAATTCCATGGCTGCTGAGTCTTAAAAAGCCTCTGGTGGTGATGCTCAAAAGCAACGCCTAGGAGTAGTGTGCAGTATGTAATACGTGTGCTGCCTACAGACCTTCTTGCTCTCCACAAATGCACAACATTAGTGAGGTGTTTCATTAATCTGTGATGGAAGTAAAGCAGACGTTTCTCTAGATAGCAAGTTCTAAGTGCTCCTGATCTATGTCAATTCTGCTTTTACCCCCCTGCTTCTTGCTCTCTGTGTCTAATGCTACCGAAAATAAATGACAGTTCCAAACCTGTTGTACAGTTTGGAAATTGCTTGTGTCTGGGAGAGAGAAAGCAGTTCTTTTGAAACTCTTTAAATGAGTATTCAGGTTCCAAATGAATTAATACTTTTCTCTTGTTTGGTTGTTTATTGATGATAATTCTATTTTCTCTAGAGTATTTTTTTATGGCCTTCCTTTTTCCTTCTTGATGTCTGTGGCTTTGCAAGTAGTCTGAAAAAGTCTGCAGGACAAAAAGTACACAAATTTACTGAAATTTCATCTAAATCATAACCCAGAAAAGCAGCAGGAAGAGAAATAAATAGTAATAACCCTTTTGGAACTAATCTCATCTCGCTCTTCTGATTAAGGGTGATTGCAAACATAATACATGTCTCTGTAGTTGTAATCCCAAGGACAATTGTATGAAACATGGCAACTAGACAGGTCTCCCAAACACTTGCTGGTAGCTAGGATGAGGTAGTATGTATTTTCCTGTTGTTGAGTAAAGTCACCCACCCAATCTTTACACAATGGCTGCCTGTGAGCACTGACATGAATTATCTTACTGTGAGCATTACATAGCTCATCACCTTCAGTCAGCTAAATGTCAGCGTGTCTTAATAACATAAACAAATCAGGATGTCTGCAGCAAAGGCTCACACTCCAGTTAGATTTATGTCTCCAAATATGAAAAATCTACTTCATGCTCTTAGAGGAACAGGACAGTCCCTGCTCTCAGGACAACATCCCTAAAACTTCAAAGGAATGCATCAGAGCATTGTTTTTTCCACAGGTTGTGGTTGTATCTTCTTTTATGACCCTCCATTCCCAAAACCTAGAGATTAGTGCTCTTACTGAAGGTATGAACAATCCATGCTCAGTTCCCTCCCCTGCTCAAAAAAAAAAAAAAAAAAAAAAAATCCAGAATTATTTTTCCCACCCATTTTGGGAACAGGCTTTTTCTCTCTTTTTCGGAAAGGTGTTCTCAGTTTCTCTTGTGGTGCAGAAAAGAAACCAAGACTCATTGGTTACCATTTAATGCTTTTTAGTTGTTACAATCCTGAAATTGCCTTTAGTGTGCTCTTGGGGACTTCTCGAGTGTGTCTCCAGAGTGTTTAGAGTGATTGTTTTTCTTTCACATTGGAGAATTAACAGATAGGAAAACATCTCCGTAGGCCTTAGACCAAAGACTGGAACACGAGTCCCAGTTTTTCCGGGTGAGTCTCCCAGCAGGATACACAGCCGTGTTTGTGTGATTTTCACCTGAGAGCCTGGAATGGTGTCTTGTGGTTAGGGCAGGGAGCTTGAACCTTTCAGGTAGAGAAGCAAACTACTCAGGTGCTCTATCCAGTAGGCTTCTGCATAAGGCACTGATGGTAGAATCGCTGTACTACAGCTTTTCAAACACCATAGTGATCTGTAGCTCATTTCTGAAAGGGCTTCAAGAGTTACTCTGGAGCTCTTGACCTCAAGAATACAAGGAAAGGATCTTCAACTGTGGGGTGAAAGGAGGCTGCTAACACCCCATTGCTTCCCATGTTTTGTTTTAGCTAGCTCTAGATATATGTCCCCTTGGTGCTGAGGTTATTGGGCCCCATTCCTGGGATTTCTAACTCAAACTGCACGTGGGAAGCCTAGCACATGTGGAGAAGGGCTGGTTTCTATTTCACCACCAGTAATTCAGGCACTGCGGCTTTTGGCATTCAGTCCTTTCTTGTATCGTCAGAACCACACAGTTGCCTGGTGTTGTGAATCTTGGTTGCTCGAGACTGGAGTCCAGCTATGCAGCTGTTCATGTCTATCTCAATGGGTGGGGATTAATTAATCTCTTTTCTTTCTACCATTTTTCTGGGAAATGCACCTGAGAGAAGATCCAGCTGCATAGTATTTTTATTTGTAGGTAATCCAAGTTTTAACTACTAGTTACGTGCAAGGCATGACCAGGTGCTCAGGGTGCCTAAGTCCACCCTGAAACAGACATCCATCTTCTTCACTCAAGCCTTCTCTGGGGCCTTTTCAGTTGTCTCTGGCACAGTGTATGGTAGGAATCTTGTCTGGAATTGGCAATGGGATAAATAAATGCAATGTAGTCCATGAGTGAGGTAAAGAATGGCATTAGATCATTACCTTAAGTATTTCTAGCTGCAGCTCCTCTGTGTGGATCACATGATGGGCAGTGGTCTTTCATTTGGTGCTTTGGCAAAAGGATGAGGGGCAGAGAAAAGGGAGGAACAGGGAAGGAATGAGGGTGGTGGAGGCCAACAGATACTTTGATGAGGGGGAATCCTTTCACAGAGTAGTGGAGGAGGAGCCCAGGCTTGACTGGTGCTTGCTGACTTCACCAAAGGCTAAATTTATCGAAAAACCAAAGAGGGGGCTGGGAGGGGAGTTTCCTCTTATAGGAAACCTGAGATGACTTGCTTTTGTTGAAAACCAATGTGTGAGCAGTTGTCTATGCCTACCACCCAAGCATGAAGCTCCTGTATGATTATGAACACAGGTTGTTAATATACTTTTAAGTTTGGTTCTATTATTTATTTTTATAAATGTCCATGCTATGTTCATCATGAGAAAACCAAGACTAACCAATGAAAGCTGAGCTGCAAAAGCGAAGTTTTCCTATGAATGTAAAATGGAGTTTTATAAAATCATGTATTTTATAATCATTATGAATTGTGACTGGTTTCCAGACCAAAAAAGGAGTTATAAGATCTGCAAAACTGCACCTGCAGCAAGGCTATATAGTGCTGATGAAAAATGTGAATCATGGATTATTACAGTTTTGGGTTTTGTTTGGGGTTTTTTGGTGTTTGTTTTATTTTGGTTTTTAAGTCATGGGTTTTCCATTATTTATTACAATTCCTTTAGGACAGCACTGGAGTCTTGAGTGTTAAGTGTGTTCATATGCTCTGGGGTACCTGCATGCAATTTAAATGGAAAAGAAGATAAGCGTTTGAGAAGATTGAGCTCTACAGCCACTGGAAATTGGAAGGAGAGAAAATTTTACAGCTAGATGTCACAGTTAAATCTTAATCACAATCATACTGGTATAAATCCAGTGTAACTCCACAGGGAGCTTAACAAGGTCCTGACCACACTGCTGCTGAATTAAACACAGCTTGTGCCTAGCGTGTTGCAAGCCACTCTTTGGTGGATGTAAGCAGGTCCAGACAAGTTAACAGGCAGTATCCCAATTGTCTTTTATAGTACTATTTTCTGGTGCCCTGCTGGAGTTCCTGGTAACCAGAAAACTTAATAAAAAGTTATGGTACAGATCTAGAAAATGTAGATCTAAAAGAAAAATGTCACTAATGAAAATACTGAAGAAACATGATACTAAGATGAATAAATGTCATTAGTCAGGTTGCCAGCTCTTTCTAAGTAGGGCTGTAATGACCCTTGGAAAAAAATTATTAGAATATTTCTGAAGACATTGCAGGAGCTAGTAGATAGAACATTTCATACGTTATGCTTTCTCCTTTGTGTGCATACAGTCAGGGAAGAATATACCACATAGGAAAATTAGCGTGAATAACACATTTCACATCATGGCTATCCCTGGCATGCTTTCCATAGTTAGTTTAAAATTGTTTTCCATGGACTTACAGTACTTTCTTTGATTTGCTGCCAGTATTTGCTTAAGCAAATTGAAGAGCTCGTACTATATTAGGGTAGAAAGAGCGATAAATTGCAAAAATGCAGTAAATGTTAAAGCTACATTTTTAAGCCGAAATCTGAAGAAATTGCTCTCATGGCTGATAACTTTAACAGATTGAAAAGAAAACACATGATCACATAACACAGTCAGTGAAAGCTTATGATAGAGGATACAGGTTCAAATATTTGCCACACCTGAAGAGATTTCAAAGGTTTTTTTACATGGTTCCCTGAATCACAGTTCATTAGTGTTCAAAACAAAAGCTTTGATTCCTAGAAAAAGTTTACCAAATATTGTGTTCAAATGTGAGAACTTAGATGCTAAAATCTCCCTTTAAAAAAGTACTTGCAGCTCCAGTGTTGACTTCAGGATAGAATTTGGTCCACTGTAGTTCTTTTAGCCTATTTTCTTGTTAACAAATTTGTGTTGCTTTTGTTTATTTCTGCATGTGTGGAGAAAACCATTGCAGAAATTCTATTTTCAGAGCTATGAGACACACAATACAGAGCAGAACTAAATCCTGACCTTGTACACTCTAATTTTGCTGCACTGCAAATAAAGATTTAGATAAAAGCTTTACAGTTTCTGGGAATCTCTTGAAATGCAAAAAAGGAGAGGCATGATCAATTATTATGGACAGGATATCCTACTTGATGAAGCATAACAATCAAAATAATTTGAAATAGATTTAGTGGCATGTATTCTGTCTCTGATACTTGCAGAAACAGACAATGTATTTATACTAGTTAATCTGAAGATATGTATGCTACTTAGATCACATTAAAGTCAGGTGAATATTGTAGAAAAATATTTAGAAATGCTAATTTAAGCAAAAGAAGGAGTTCAGTGAGGTACAGAACTAATGAATTCTCATATTCCATTGCCTTGTTATTTTTAGGTGGAATCTTGGATATTTGACTGAAGCTGTCATTTCAATTAGATGGAATTCTCAGATCTTTTAATGAATTCCCTTAATATGGGGATACCTAATTACTTTTATTGAAAGGCTATTAATGTAAAATAGGCCTCATCACAGATACTTATTATATAGTTGTACAAAATTTTGTAAGAAATATGTGTTGGGAACAGACGAGTAGGAAAAGAGGGCATAACGAAATCTCTTTGATTTTGCTGCTCTCCATAAACTTTCCAGTGATGTGAGAATTAGGTAATATTGTCACCAGGTGGGGTAAAACCAAATACAGCCCTTGAAGAGTAAGTAGTATATAACAAATAGCAAAAGAAAGAACTGAAGTGAATAATTTGACAATATCTAAACAGCTGAATTATGTTCACTGACACTGTTATTTAAACAATTGTGAATAACAACCAGATGAATTGAAGTCAAAGCTTCTCCATAATAATTCAGAAAGAGAACAAAAGGCTTAATCTACTAAATAAAACATTTGCTATGACAATCTTGCCCAGCTCTAGTTCATAGATTGTGAAAGGATGTTGGCTTAAGATATGCTTTACTACCAAACTCAGATAAGAATACAGGGAAATGCTGCCTGAGGACTTCATTAAAGGAGCTATGGACTAGGAGATCTAAGAGTGGTCAATAGGTGAAATGAAGGTATTTTTACAACTTTATGACTCTAGAGTAATAAGCAAAGGGTGTAACCAGTGGAACTTGGGGGAGGAGGCAGACAGAAAAGTCAACATAAGACAGAGTGCAAAAAGATAAAACATCTTTTGGCAAGCTTATTCTGACTTTTTAAACTGGAACAATGAACTACTACGGACAGTCCCTCCTTTCCACCATTATGCAATGACTTCCACCCCATTTTCCATTGGTAGCCCTCTGTGTTAGTCGACACAGATCAGCTCTGGGTTTTAATTGGCCCTGGCACATTATGAGATCTCACCTGATTCAGGTCTGTGAGTTTCCTCAAAGCAAACTCCTGCTTCTGCAGAGTGCTGTGCTATTCCTTCTGCCACAGACATAGGCATGTGGCCTTACTGTCATAACTTCCTCAAGGTTATGTTGACCTTAACTAGTGAGTCAAGTGGATAATATCCTTGTGGGAGGGGAGGACTAAGTGAGGCTGGATAACATAAGTCCTCTCTCAGGTTCCCTGGGACACCACAAAGAAGAATGCTCTCACACATACAAAAATAAGAATGTGTGTTTGGAGGGAGTGTTCATTTCTGATGGAAGACTTGCAGGGCATTAGAGCCACTGCAGCTTGCATACAAGCCCAGGTCAATGAATTACAGTGCATTCTCTGCTAAGCAGGACTTCATGCCTTCCAGTTCTTTCACACGCAGCAATTTTACAAACTACAGGATGTTACTGGGAAGGGATTGTAGGATTGTCCTGAAAATTGCAGTCCTTTGAAAAGGAAGCTTTATTACTTTTTAGTCATATAAATGTCATATACCTTTGCAAATCTTAGGCATCTTCTGTGGAGTAGTCTGTGGACAGTGCTAGGAGTCCCATATGCTTAGGCAGGTTGCTAATCTTACCTAAGGGAAGGCAGTTGTTCACATGTAACAGCTGGCAGAAATCACTGTCAACAGTGAGACAGGTACATCATTATTGGATGGGAACCCTCATAAGAAGAAAGGGAAGGGTCTCCACTAAACAAGAATCTTGGAGGATTTCTTTTATAAATTTCTCCCCAGTTCTCTTGCACTTTCTTGTTTAATTCAGGGGTTCCTGAGTTCCCTTTAATGCTGGATGGTGAGTTCAACACACAGGGTTTCATGCAGAGCAGGATAGTAAGTGGAGAAGATTTTTTTTGCTCAAAGGGAGATTTGTATCTTTATTTTCACTTGATTTTTGTGGCTAACTTGAGCATTAGCTTCTTTAGTTCCTCTGCATACTGTCCAGATCATCCATGCTTACTTATTGTACTTTTGCAGCTACTGGTTGCTTTCAGCCACTGAAGGCTGAAAAAGACACAGATGAGCACAGATTCATGGAATGATGTGTTCTGTCTGGTTTCAGATTCCAGATTACATCTTCTCCCTGACCCTGCATCCAAGGCTCTCACAGAAAGTGACTCCATGGTACTAAGGACCAGGCAAATTCGAGGAGGCAATAGGTTGGCTAAATGAAAGAAAAAACCTATAACACATGCTAAACCTCAAAACAGTTCTCCCAAAAATCCAAAGCAAAGCACAAATTCAGTAAAACTGGAACTGCTCTGTGACCTTTCACAGGTGGGAGTTGAGGAATTAAGAAAATCTTAGAAAACTGAGGTCATGTCTGCTCAGCCTAGCCATTAAAGATCCTGTGGTGCTTTACATACTAGAGGAGGATTTACCCTCATGTCCTGACTAAAACATAACCTTTTCCCCAAGCAAAGGAGCATCCACACTCTGACTAGAGTCTCTTCTCCATCCAGGAAGTGTCTGCATTTTGATGATGCAGCTTGTGCCTTTGTGTAAACACACACAAGTGTATACAGCAGGACTTGGGTATTGAAGGGGGCTTTGCACACAAAAGCAAATTACCCCTGTTTGTACAGAGTGTGAAAGGCTTATGGCCAAGCCTTGGGAAGGCATGTTCCCTCGGAAAGGGAAGTATTTTGGGATCATTTTGAAGATAATTTTCATTATTTAATATTAGTTTAGAGGGATGGCCAGCAGTGCAAGCAACAACATGTAACAGCTGTTGGGCTTGATTGGGCAAACAGTCTCCTTTTACGTGTGAGGACAGTCCTTTTCACTTCATCAGAACTGTTAGGAGTATTGGTGATATTTACCAATATTAAATTCAACTTGGGAAAATCATTAAGTGAGAAAAATAAATTGCAAGTAGACAGTTAAACTTGCAAGAATATTTGCAGAGCATACCTTTGATTTATAATTAGTGTTTGCCAAGTTCTGTGCTAATAGGTCAGAATTTGTCTCTCCTATTTCCTAATTTTAAAAAATCCCAGTGCAATTTTATTTCATCTTTTAAAGCACTTTGACTCTAGGGATCAAAATAACTCGGACTTCTGCACTAACTTATACCAGAGAATAATTTTTGTTGTACTGTAACATAGACTTTGAATAGTTGCTGTTTCAATACAAAAATAAAAACCATTCACTTAATGTGTAATTAATAGTTTGGCATTTCCCTAAGGCTTTGCCCAGGACCCTTTCTGTTTCTGTTTTGTATTACTGAACTCCCCTGCTAAATATTTCCAGATCATATAGATTTAGATAAGACATGTTCCAGAACTTATAACATTTTTTATTTTGACTTTTACAGTATTTATTAGTGTAATGAAAATAATACTTTGACAAGTCCCCAAATAAATGGTAATACTCACCCCTGGATAGCTGAGTGAAACATTCAGTGCCACGGGTTATTTAACTGCGCTTACATTGCAGACATAAAAAATATGATAAAAATTTTAGTGCAGATCCACTAAAAGCTCGTGACCCTCTCCTTTGACCAAGGTGTTGATCCTGAGGTTTGAGGAACACTGGAGGACATTGGCAGACATGAGAAATGCCACAGAGCTCTCCTGGGAGTACAAGGAGACTATAGGATTGGGACCTAACCTTGTAAGTGCTTTGTGGCATTCTCTGGGACCACTCTTACCTGCTTCTATGCATAATAAAAAGGTGTATGAAGAATAATTTGGTGAAAAATATGTGACTCAGAAATGGAATAGCTGGGAAAATATCAGAAACTGACAGATGTCAAAAACCCAATTATGATAAATTGATATGAACTTCTGCACTCCTAGAGATAAAGACTTTTACCTGTATTCACCCATATGTACGAAGTTATTGAAGCCACTTTTATACTTAGTACAGTATGAGTGAGAACTACTTCTGACAAGCATAAAAAAGCCCATTTCTGTGTAACAGATTGTGTGCTTAAGGCCTATAAAACCTTAAATGTGACATTTGTCTTCTTTGTAAAACTTTTAACATGCTTGTGAGACTATTCAAAAATTAAGGAGCCTTTGGAATCTAGGCTGGATTTTAGGATGTGTGTGCATACAAAAAGAAGGGCTTTGTAGAGCTCTTTGGCCAAAATGAGTGCTTTTCCTCCTTTATGTGGCAGATGTCAACTTACAGTTCCCTAGCTGTATCTTCATATCACAGTTCTTTTCTTGGTGGATGTGAGACAGGTGGTCTTTACCTCCACATCATTTTGTCAACCCATTAGAAGTTAATTTTTAAAAAGACAAACATCAGTTCAAAACCAAGAGCTGATGGGTCCCTGTTAGAGAATATTAAAAATGATGTTTCAACATTTCCCAAAACAAGTATTCCTTTTGCTAAATGAAAAATTTTAACATAAAAAAAAAATTTCCATTTTTTAATCCCAGCCATAAAATATTTCCAAACATGAGTAAAACTCCTAAGGTTATGCTCCTTACAAAGTTCCTTAGTTCAATACATTTATTGCTTGTCTAAAAATTGTCTAAGTGGCACGAGGTTTGCTATATGAGCAAGGCTGAGAGGCACAAGGGTGTTTTCCTGACAAAAACACTTGAAATATCTTAAGTAGCTTAAAATTCTTTTTCTTCTCTTGGTCCTTCCAGAATAGAGCACATTGAATGTCCATTCAAATTTTCATTTCCTTGGAGCATGCTCAGTTTTTCATTAACACATCCACAGAGTTGGCTGTGATTTTTTAATGTGAAGCTTCATAATCAGAAGAAATTCCTTTTTGCCAATCTTTTCCCAATATATGCTTTCATGTGTCCAAAAAGGGTATTTATCTGACTGCACAAACACAGGGAGAAATTTGAGATTAATTTGATATTAATTCAGTGCACACCTTATTGCTTTTTCAACATAAGGAAGAGTGATCAGTTTTTTGTTTGGTATCACTGCACAGGTATTGTCTGACACCATCTGGGAGTGATCATAGCATCTATGACTGGAAATGCCATGTTTTTACTCTTTCCTATATGAGTGTGAAATGTCATGTGCTGGTCCACACATTACCTCAACCCTTTGCAAATAGATTATTTTTATAACAGCTCTGCAGAGCTCTGTCTCTTTGCAAAAGCCATGCACCTTCCAAATTAGTTGGACCTGAATGTAATGAATCTGAAAAGAAATTAGCTAACTCTCAACTCTGCTGTTCACAAGTGTGTATACAGAGCACACAAAATTTATCATCTCTTTCTTTTTCACCACAGCTACCATCATGTGATGGATCAGTGGTGACATAGGAAATACGTTTCTTCATGATTAAGGAGCTAAGTGTTAGTAGTATTTATGTATATGAAAAGATAGCAATATTTTTAATTGCTCAATGTCTCCTTTGAAACTAAAAGAAGATTAAATCTCTCTGATTTAGTGCAATTAAAATAATAAATGTAAAATGAAAGTATGCTTAAAAACCTAATGCATGGCCCACTGCTAGAATTAATACATTACCAAGTCTTCTCCCAAAAGCAGTTTCAACATTCTTATTGACATGTTGAAAACTGATATTGGCATCATTGTGCAAGTTATGCTTTCCTTGTTTATTCTGGTATCTGAGTTCCTCTAGGGATTATAAGGGGAATTTGGGACTCTGCTGGGGCTAAGTGCAACAAGAAAAGTGGGACTGGCAAGGGAGTAGAAAAGTAAAAGAAGAGCAGAGTAAGAGCAGTAAGACAGGGCTGGGAGGGGAAAAAAAAAAAAGGCAGATAGTGAATCCCTGTTGAGCAAGTAAGGGAATTTCTTTCCTACCATTCTATGTTGTTTTCCAGAACTCTTATTCTAACTGCTGTTACCTCTACCTTGTTGAAATGGATATATCTCATGACTTCAGTGAGAACATGATAAACTGAGCACTAAATACAGATGAAAATCCCACTTTTTGCGTGTTTTGAAGGCTATGTATTCAATTTACACTGTTCGTATGCACAAAGTTGTAGCGCAGTATTTTTATCTTAAAAAAAGAGAAAAATTCTCAAAAAATCAATGCAATTCTTTATCTCTGGGATAGTTTTGAATTTTCAAGACCGTTGTCTGAGTTTCTAGGTCCTGCATAGTTTTGTGTCCTGGTCAGAAACACTTGTATCTGAACCAGGGCCTGAGAGATGCTGCAGGTTCTGCTTCCCAAAGGTTTTATGACTTCAGGGTAAGCAGAATTTGAGTGTGTGGGCAACCTACCCCAGCTGTGCTGGTGACAAGTAGGTTCTGCCTGCTTAGCTTTATCCACGTCGAAACCTCTAGATGCAGCATGCTGTTGATGCAAGAAGGACTTGGAAATTGCTCATAACTTGGCAGAGTTACACTGAAAAAAGGTCTTGATGGTTCATTTTGGTGAGGAGCAGGAAGATCATAGATGGCCAGAAAAATGTCTTCTTGTCTGTAAAACAAATAAGTCATTCAGTCAAGATCTGTAAGTAGGACAAAGGGAAAGGCAAGATGGAACAAGCCCACACTTACTTGGATTTGATAACAGCACGACTTGAGGTAACTGTTGTCAAAGGCTAACAGAGGAAGAATGACTTAGGGTTCATCCAACTGCAGATTTCATTGGGGTCTAGACTCCTGTTTTCAACAGCCTTTTCACAAGTCTTGTCCTAAGCCCACTGACTCTTCCTTTGGAGAACAGCTGAGAATAGGGGAGCATAGAGCCATCTTAGAAGTCAAGAAATCAGAATCCTTTTTGTTTAGAATCATAGAACCGTTTAGCTTGGAAAAGACCTCTAAGATCATTCAGTCCAACCATTAATCCAGCACTGCCATGTTCACCATTAAACCATGTCCACAAGTGTTTCTTTCTTTTGCATTTATTCATGTTGCAGGTGTATTCAAGGGAATGGCAACACTTTGTTACCACTACGCTACGCTACACTACACTACACTACAGAGGAGTTGGAAAGGGTCTTTTCAAAGAGGGGACCCATGCAATGTTCAAACAACAACGAGTCGGACATGCTCTATAGGAATATTTCAGCAGAGAGATTAAAACAGGCCTGGAGGCAGCCATAACTTAAGAACATGTGTGGAATAATACAGATGAGCTAGTGATCATCATGTTTGCCTCTCTTATAGGCACTCCAGGCTTGCTTAAGGTATGCTGGCACTGCTAGAGTTTTTGAGAAGCCATCACATGTGAAAGTGGGCTTGAGGCAGAACACATCACAACAGAATGTGAAAACACTTGAACAACCAGATGTATGGTTTACCCTGACATCCTAAAAGTTGACTGAAATATCTGAGTAAAAAAAAAGTGAAGTCTGAGCATGGAAAAACCCCAGTAATCTGTCAGAGAATCATGTGAAAAGCTTGAGGGGAGAAAACAGAACCTTTGCTGAATGCTTAACTGCTGTTTCCCAAGCAAAAATACAATGGTTTCTCTGCTGATCACAATTATGCTGTTATAAATCTACTGATTTCTTCTGTGCTACCTTGGATTTACAACACTGTAACCAGCCTTACAGTCTTGTTGGGTCTGCTGCTGCCAAAGAATTGTATTTTATCACTCAGGCACACCCAGGAGACTTCTTTTTATGTTGTCACACAGCAAGTGGTCTGTCTCCTGAAAGTAAAGCATGAAGATTCAGCACGTCCAATTCCTGCTTCTTTTAGTGATTATTCTGGATTTAATCTGGGTTAGGAAAAAAAATTAGTTCTAACTGGCTAATCTGATTGTGATCTGATTTGCAATCTTCTATTTTGATTTTGAAGTTTTGATTTGACAGAGAAACCCATTGGATTCAATGTGTAGCTGACCTTATCAAAGCTCAGTCACAAAGCTGTAGGACTGGAAGGGGTCACAAAATGTCCCACCACCAATTTTACAGCAGGATTCCCCGATATGACTGGTTTGTTCTTAACGATCTGCACTATCTTCCCCAATAGATTTGAGCTTTGGTCCACTGCTCACTCTGACCTCCTAGACTGAAAACTCTTTTCCTCCTTTCCTACATTGTTCTGAAATCTTCTTTGCTGTAAATTAATTTTTCATCCTTTTCTCCATGGCCACAGAGAACAGTTCATCATATCTGTCTCCAATAGCCTTTTTCATACTGGAAAACTGTTATGTGCCCTTTCAGTCTCCTCTTTTCTAGACTAAACAGACCCAGTTCCTTCAGCTTTTTCCTCATAGGTCATGTTTTCTAAACCTCTCAACATTCTTAGTTGTTTCTTTTTTTCTTTTTCTTTCCTTGTAAAACAGAAGACAGTTATTCTGGAAAAATTATTTCCCCAGCATTTGGCCATAGTGGGTCCCTGCTGTGAGACCCTTTCTTCCTTGCTAGAGAGTGTGTTACCCACCTTTGAGTAATGCTAGCCTGAAGGTCTCAGGCTAACATTATCTTGTTATCTATTGTCAGTCTCTGTAGTCACTGTGTGGTGTGGAAAATGAAAGTAGAATGGTGAGGTAGTATTGCTGAGTAGGGGTAATGTGTGCTAATGTGTGCCAAGGTGTACACATTTAGCATACAGATAGCTGACTGAGAAGTCACACATTTCATTGTTTCCAAAAAGCCCATCTTTATAAATCCCTCCTTAAAGAGGGAAGTTAGTAGGTACACTTCTTGGAAGATTCTGGAAGGTGGATGCAGTGGAGTCATGGACCATCAATGCTGATTATTTGAACTAAGAATTGATGTTTGCATTGCTAGAGGGAAAGTTTTCTCTGCAGTGGAGAAGAAATGTATTTTCTACCTCTGACTTTTTCTCCCTCGCCCCTCATGACCATGGTATTTCTGGACGAAGAACTGGTCAGGCTTGTCTCAAGAGTCCAGACTGGCTCTTTTCTAACCTAAACATACAGAAATTTTATGTTCTACTGATTTTTGTACCCGAAGCTTGAACTACTCTTTCTTCTGTTACTCATTGTAATGAAATGTACCAGAAAATGCAAAGATGACGAAAAGCCTCTCAGAGTCCAGGATCAGCCCTGGCATCCCTTAGCCCCGTGACTAGTCAAAATAGTGTGTGAGGTTGTATTAGAATTTTCACATTTCCTTTCCTTCGGGGTGAAAGACTGAAAAATGTCGTCAAATATCTCCAAATCCGTTTTCATGTTTATTAAGCATCATCATCACTTATTGCCCTTAATTTGACACATAAAATTTGCCATCATTTCTGAGGCTGGCGCTGCTGAGGAACTGCAGCCTATTGAGTCTGGCCTGCAGTATGTCTGTGACAAACATACAGTAATTACTCTAATGAGTAATATTTGCCACAATATTAAATGCTGGTGGGAATACAGATCCCAATGGATTCATCCTACAAATTTAGAGTTGCCTCTAAATTAGCCCAACTAACTTCTGCTGAAGTTAAGCTCTGCTTACACTGGCCATGACAAAGAACTTCACCTCTGCTAGAGGACAGAGTTAAGCCTATTTCCAGCTGAAATGGCTGATGAAATGTTTTCACAGACACGTGTGGATAGCACCAGACTGTTTCAGAACCACATTTACAAACTGCACTCCTCTTCAGGAGCTGGAGATCCTGTTCAGAGAAGGCTGAAAGAGCCACTTGTGTCATAGTTTGTACTGTCAGAGCACAAAGCAAGCACTAGCCAGTGAGGTACAGCTACAAACCAGCCGAAGTTTGTTTCATGCTGTGTTAGCTGGGAATAAGGAAAGCAGAAGCACTGCCCTGCTGTGAGCCCCAGTGGGAGGATTTGCCAAGAGAAGGCTGTGGGACTGTCTACGAGGAGCTGTGAAGGAACCAGTAAAGAGGTACAGACGTTTTTGCCAAAGGTAGTCCAGTAATGGATGTCCTTGACCTTGGTGGGATGATGCATCTCATTGCCTTCCATATACTAATGCAGGAGGGAATTTACTTGACGTTCTGGAGATATTACAGAAAGCTACCCAAAGAAGACCTTATGAATCCTTCTTCAATCCAGTACCTTCTAGACATATCTGCAGACTGACTGCCTGGGTCTCCATATTGATCCTGAATTGTTGTTTATCCCTTTTGCAGCCTGGAAGAAAGTCACAGGATTTCTGGATTTTTGTTCCTTCAGAGTAATTTGTATCTTCTGTTTTCTGTGTTTGAATGATAAATGTGGTCATGCCCATGTAATATTATTGGCAACAGGGTTTCCTAAAGACTGAAAAGATACTTCTAACCTTCTGCCATTATGTGATTACTTTTGCCAAATTCCTGGGCATTCAGAGGGTGTTTACTTTCCCATTTTATATTTTTGCAGAGTGGAGATACATATTATCAGACTGTAGTCAAACATGTCTAATTAAATAACCCCATCCACATTCACATACAAGAGTGGCTAATTCAGGAGCTGCTAGCAGTTCTGCCACAAGCTGAAAGACCATGCCATTAATTTCATTACATTGAAGTGCAGCTTGCTAAAAAAGACTTTTTTTCTTCACTGGTAGAATTAGAACTTTCCTGGTGCCTAGTTTGGCAACAGAAAGGATGGCTTTATGAATGAATGTGTAAAATAAAAGAAACAGTTGCTGATGATCAGAAGGCAATTCAGCTTTCTGCCATGAAGAACAACTTCCAGAATCAAGAAAAATGTGAAGTCTGTGTTCTGTGTTCTTTACCATTCACCGGTGCAGGATGCTATGGTCGATCAGTTGTTAGCATAGACCTTCAACAAATCACATAACTCTTTCAACCTTTCTACTTTCCTGTGCAAATGAAAAAGTAACTGTAAATCTTGCTGACAATTACTTCTATATCTACTGGCAGGCAGTCAACTTTGGCCTGAACAACATGGGAACAATATGTGCTGCACAGCCAATGCCCATTAATTGTCTCTTTAGTTTCTCCTGCAACTTGTAGAACACATTTCTCCCAGGTGATCTGCTTCTTTAAACATTAGTACAAGCTTGTCTGGCACAGAATGCCAATAATTTATGAGTCAGATTCTGCTTTTCAGTAATATTTACAGTGTGCTCTGTTGTAGAGCACATTAGATACTCTAAGTACAGATGAAAATATGGGAAGAGCGATTTTTTTTTGGTTACCTTCAAGATGCAATTAAAATTACTCTAATTTTTTTATTAACTGTTTCATCAGCTGGCACAGACCCAAAGCCTGTTTTTTCACTCAGTCTACATATGTATGCTCATTAGTGAATGGCACAAGGATACAGTAAAAGCAGCTTCCAGATACTTTCCTCTTTGTGCACAGGACTGCTCTCTGGATTGCCTTATCATCTTGACTCCTTGATGTACTGCTGTACTGACTAATCACTGTTGTTTTTCTTTCTGTGGCTTCTCCAAGACTTCTCCCTGGTTTCTGAGAAGGGTGCTGTGACAATAGGCAATAATAACTGCTTGGCTGCGATGGATACTTTTCTAGTGGGAACAGTTGACCTTTGACTTTCTACTTCTGAACTAGTCTGTCAGTGCTGAATGCTTTATAACACTTATTTAATGAGCAATCTCTTCTCACCTCTCCCAAAGACTTAATAGCAGAAGCTGTAGTGAGATCTCCTATCATCATCTTTTTTTGGTCCGGAGGAATTACTGAACATGCACCAGTGTTTTATGTAATGCTGTTACAGTTAAATCAGTTAAATCCAAGTAACACACAAAAACAAATGAAGAGGAACAAATACTGCCTTGAGTTCTACCTCTTTAACACTTTTCATTCAATTTTATTGTACAATTTAGTCACTGGAATTCCACTGAGGATTGGAATATGTTAATAGACCATTCTAGTTAAACTTTAAATGAAGGTTCAAGCTATAGTTTAGGCATACTAACTATAGTGGTGTTGAATTAAGTGTCCTTTACAATTTTAAGGATCACTTGCTATCTCAGGCTTCCAGGTCTGGAGTTTGGAATCAGACATATTTTCTGGCAATTTTCTAGTCTTAACGTCTGGATAATGCTGCACCAGTTACTGTGCTTGGCCTATAACTACTTCAATTGACTAAAAGTCTTCGTACCTTCAAAATTGAGTCTAGCTCAAGCCTGTTTGAAGGCCTGAGAACATTGGAAAGGATGGATGGCTTGCTTTTGTGGTGCGTCACCTATTCAGCTGTAACAGGAGACCTCTGGCAGCTTTTGTGGGATCAGGTAGTGCTCAAGCTGTCAGGGGGAGTGAAGCAGGCTCCTGCTGGTAACCTAGCATTAGGCTTATTCCTCTCTGTGTGTGTGGTGGATTTATCTCTCACTAGACTGTGCACCTTTTTCACTAGACCCGAGAGATGGAGTAATAGGAAATCCAGCAGTACAGTGTGTCAGAGAGCCTGCTGACCCACACTGCCCTGTTCTGCTGCTGCTGCCTTGCCAGAGGCAGGGCAGGCAGCCCCTGCCCTCTCTGTCCCCTCAAACAGTGCTGGACAAACCAGGAGGGCTTTTCAGGCGCACAAGGAGCTGTGAAAACCTCAGAAATGTTAGCTAGCGTGCTGGAGATGTGTCTGTAGCAGCCAGCCTGCCTAAAAGTGCTGTGTGGGAGGGATGCTTGGGGCTGTACACAGCTTTGGGCTGGCTCTGCAGGGGAGTTCTGCCTGAAGCATGGCTCTGGGACTGGGGCATGCCAGGGCAGTGCTTGTTACACCAGTGGCAACCAGTTCTTTACCTGGACCAGTAAATAAGAGAGAATGGGCACAACATTTACTCTTCGGGGAGCTGCATTTTTGCTAGTGAAATATTTAGCCCAGAATGCGATGGTGCTTCTCAGTCTTGAATATGAGGCTGGACAGAGAAGATACAACTGGATTACAAGGACACTCACAGACCTGGGAGGATTCTCCTTTCTCCTTGGCTGGTTTAGTGGAGCAGATATAATTTTGTTGCAATGCCCAGGCTTGGAGTGCTGTTCTGGAGAGCAGCACTGACACAGCCGGGCTCCTCTGCCCCTCTCTGAGGATTGCTGGAGTCCTCCACAGAGATTTCTGGGCATGTTCATTAATACAGTCTGTCTGAACTAAAGTATCCTAATGAGAAAAGAAAAATACCATTTGTCTATGGACAAATGGCAGGATTCCCAAATGCTTTTATTTTTTGTTTTTATTCAGCAACACTCAAGACACCAGTGTCTATTCTGGCAGAAAAATCTTTCCTGAAATATTTCAAAAACTCACCCGTAAGAAGTCCCACCTTGTCAGGCCTGGCAGAGCTTTTCCAGCCCTCCTCCTTGTCCTGCTGGGCTGAAGGTGTTGTTGGACAACCTGCATTGTTCCTCCTGGGGGATGCTGTCTCTCTGCTCTGCATCCCAAGAAGCAAAGGCAGGGGGAAACTTGTCCATGGTCACAGTCAAAAATTTCAGTATGAAGCTGTCCTGCTCAAATTGGCACATGAAAATATGTGGCTTTTCCAAAGGTGCCTAATTTTTAGAGCTCCACAGACTCTTAGGGAATTCTTTGTGCTGAACATCTTTGGGTATCAAAAAAGAAACATGAGTGATCTGAGTAAATCTCTGAATGGCTGCTTACTCCTGATAGTCACATGTCTCTAACTGAGTTTATTCCTGGTGGTGGTGATGAGGATTAACCCCATTCCCATCTCCAAAACGGGGAAATACATTGTAAAAACAAATTTTCAGGGCTGATAGTGGCTTAGAGGAAGACCAGAGCCAGTAAAAACAGTTGTTGCAGCCTTCAGATGAAATCTCTGATATGCAGTAGCTTTCCCAGATGTACAGGCACAAGGAGGATAGCTGAGTTCACATATTTTCTCACACATATCTGCTAATGGAGAAGTCCCATGTCCCACTGTAAATGTAAATATCCAGTAATGTTATATAAAGTTATGGCTTTCTCTGGAGAATTTTTGCTTCATAAATTTTTGGCAGCTCAGGATGGATGTAATCCTGCTCCTATGTGTTAAGTGGAAACAGGGCCTATTGCTGTCAGATCGCTGCACTGAAGCATTGAGCAATAAGGGGTATCTTATTAATGGACACAGAAATACAGTTGCCATGAACTTTGAGACTTAGAATTTAAAATGTGTGTGAGTATCACCTTTGAATAAGTTACTGCCTCCTGCATGTATTTTATAACACAAGACAGGATTATTGCTTCACCAGAATACATGAGAGGAGTTGCTCAGTGGCGGCATGTGAGGTTTGGATATCACAGAATTGTTTTGGCCTTAGGTAGCTCATTTAAGTGATGCTGCATGACACCTTTTTCCAGTGATCTGAAACATAACAAAGGTGTATTCTCTCTTGGTGCCTCTGACCTGGCTGGGGTTTGCAACAGAGGACATTTATTTGCCACTGCACATAAAAGCTTTGAAGGATTTTGTGTTGGTGTCACATTTAGTCTTTTTGTGCTGTTGGACATTTCCTCATTTAAAACTCTGGGCACTGGTTTTGCTTATCTTTTGTTAAATTACTTTCCTAAACAAATATTTCACATGACCTTGATGTGATTTTAGGCAGTATTTTATATAGCTCCATCTTAAAGCCTGAGACTCATGAATCCTTCGTATCTGTTGTCAGACATCTGTTGTCTGAAAGATGGCATTCTCAAGTTGTGTAAGGACCCCTGGATATATGTGTGTGAGTCTCACTTCCTAGACTGGAGTTGGCACCTGTTTTTCAGACATCTCGGTACCCTTTCCCAGGGGGATGTCCAAGTCTGGGATCTTTCCAAATGGGAAAACTCATCACAAGCTAGATCAGCAGCTGAGATCCATGGAGCTGGCATGGAGGAACTGGATGTGGTTACTAGGCTGATTCCAGGTATGGGACCTTCAGAACCTGTGTGAGCTATCTGCATGTGAGTCTCTGTTGGAAGTAGGATTTTGTCTAGAAGTTTGAATTCCCTGGTCATCCAGAGAAGATTTTATTCAGCATGCTCTGCACTGGCCCTATGACGTCTGTGTATGTCCCATGAACACAAAGCAAGTCAGTTTGTTGGGTGGAACAGAGTGGGGCTGGAGTGACAAGGGGCAGAGCGATCCTTCTGTGCCTCTATCAGGTATATATACTTATAGAGTATAATATAAATAGAAATATAATATTAAATATAATATATTAAATAAAGAGAATATAAATATAAACTAACAGGGGTTGCTGTTACAAGTAAAAATACCCCTTAGAGATGACAAAGAGCACACGTGCACTTTGCAGGTTAAAAATATGTGTCTCTGGTTGTGTCACTCCATGGTGCTTATAAACATTTTGGAGAACCTAGCTAAAATTTATGAAACGTGAAACACAGTGTTAAGGCATCATTGAGCCACCACTGTTTTAAAAATTTGGCATCCCCTTTACTTGTAAGACTAAACTGTTTTAAATTTATTTACACCCCATCATTTCCTTAGGGACCTGTTTTCCATAAACTAATGAGGCACTGGTGCAAGAGCTCTGCTGTTATTCCTGGCAAAGACCATTTTGACTCAGAGGCATACCTCACTGGATTTTTTTTCTTCAGTAGCCCACTGCAAATAATAAATAGGAGAAAATACATCATGTTTTTGAGTATCAGAGACAAGTTGCAGGACTGTGAAAGGTAAACAAAGCAATTACAAGTTGGAATCCATTTTATTGCACTTGTCCCCACAAGTTTTCATGTCTTACTCTTCTCATCTATTTCAAAATTGTACATAGGCTTTATTGAAGACTAGGTCAATCCACCCGCAACCACAGAGCATGCAAGCTTGCAAAAGGGAAATTACTAGATTGATATTCCTCATTGTGTCCAAAGGAGTGATATCTCCTTCCTTTTCCCTTGGTTAACAGCATGTCTCACAATGGATCTTTTACTTAACATTTGAGATACCAAAAGACCGCTGCTGAGACACACAGGACTTTCTAAGCAAGTGGTAAGCTTAAGGTCAATTTTTAGAAGTAAAAAGCCCAAAGCGTCAATGGATTTTTTAAGTGCTGATTCTCAGTGCTGAGTGAAAGTTCTGTAAAGGGACTGGGCACTGTACTGTATACACCCGAGTACAAAACTGCAGTAAAAGTGAACTATAGAATTCGAACTTTTCTTACATAACGCTTCCAGTATGCACTTCGGTTGTTCACACCTTTGCACTAAGGCCCAAGAGATTGTAAAACTGATTTATTGATGAGGGGGAAATGGTTATTATTGGTGTGATTACAATTGATTGCTAAAATATTAGCTTATTTACATGAAAAATGTCAAAATAAGTGTCTGTTATTAACCTCAAGGTAAAAACCTCTTCCCAATTACATATGAAAACATGTTGTTCTACCTGTGGACATGCCTCAGTCTCCACAGCAGCATGGCAGTATGAGAAACAGAAAAGGCCTTGATGCTGTGCGAGCCCTGCTCAGCAATAACAAAAACATCCCAGAATTATCAACACTGTTCTCAGCACAAATCCAAGACATAGCCCCATACTAGCCACCATAAAGAAAATTGACTCTAACCCAGACAAAACCAGCACAGAAGTAATTTCCCCAAAGGCAAAAAAACAATGTGCCGAAGCTGAAACCAGAAGCTGAGTGTCCTGGTTTACTGGTCCTGTACTTTAACTAAAAGACCACCTCTTCCTGCAGGGAAGAAGTAGTAATTATTAAACACAGGAGACAAAATGTGCAGAAATAGTGATGAACTAGAGCTATAAAACAGGATTTGCTTGTTTGGTTCCTCCCCCCTCCCCCATTCATCCCAGTTTTAATCTAGTTTCTTTAAGCACTGAGCAGAATAGTCTGTGAGCCCTTATGAATGTAGAGCAACCGAACAGGACAGAAGTGAAATCTTCAAGCAGGGAATGTCCCTGTATATTTCACAAGCTCAGGTGACCATGAGGAAGAAATCCACATGAGGCCAAATTGTCAATGGATACAGAAATAATTTTTTCTCTGACCTTTCTTATGCTCACCGTGTCACTGAACTGATTACTGTTATGTCAGGGTGTACTGTTAATAGCTGCTCATTTAAAAAATTTAACTTAATAAAATCCACCTTGAAGATGAGATGAGCATTATGGCAAATACTAAAAATTTATAATAATTGACTTCCAGAATAATTGATTATGCTTGAGGTCAAAAGTACTAATCAGGATGTGTAGAAGTGGATTGTGCATCACATTTTGAATTGTATGTTTCTATGATGTATCTCTGAAACATGAATCTCACAGTAAACCAGATGAAATCTGTTCACACTGAGAATAGCCATTGCGAAATGCTTCTGAATTGCACTAGAAAAAGTACTGTGATAAGTATAACTCTGTTGAATTACAGCATATTATACAAAGAATACTGTTAAAAAAAAGAGTTCAATTTTCTGCTATGTTTTAGGTCTTCTAATCCATCCTGGTAGCCCAAGTTTAAATTTTCCATGTGAACTTTTTCTTTCTTAAATCTTAGAAGGTGATGAGGTCCCATGCTTGTGGAGTATTTCAGACTTTCCATTTCTTTATTATGTGTGTATGACGTAAAGTGCTTTTATGTTCAAAGTAAATAATGGCTTTTAGATATAAGCAGACAGATTTGTAAATTTAAATATTATTATATATTTATAACTGCAGCCAGATTATTTGATAATGCCCATGTCTGCCTACTCTCACAGAACGCGTGAATGTTTTCATTTCATTTTATGATGCTATATTGCATGTATGTGTGTAAGCACTTGAAAATATTCTCACAGATGTATAGGCATGATGAAGCCCATGTTCAGCCCTTACAGTGGGTGACAGACCCTTGACTTGAACATACTCCTGGCAAAATTTATTGCTGATTAGGGGCAGAAATGAGTTTTTACACTAAACATGCTCAACATGTTGGGTAATGCATTTGGCCAAGGGTGCCTACAATCAAAGGCATCTATCCTGGCAGCCAGACACCAAGATGCCCATCATGGTGCTTTAGAGATGCTGTGAGCTGCTGCAGCCTGGCAGAGGTCAGGCATGTGCTGCAGGCAGGAACATGGGTGGGCAGAAGAAATGATACAAGTCACAGCACACCCCATTCCCACCAGTCCTGCCTCATCTTTGGGTGCACGCTGCCTGTGGTAAGCACAGCACATGGGTTTCTCTCATCTCTCTGGTTCAGGTTTGGTCTGCAGAAGGGAAAAGGAGAGAGAGCTTCTGCCTTGTGTCAGCTAAGTGAAGCCAGAGAAAATACAAGATTTGGTCAGTTTTGGACACAGCCTCCATCCCAGGCTGCCTGTTCTTGTAGCTTTACTTGCACTGAGTGGAGATGCTGGGAAAACACCATGGTGAGCTGCACCTTCTGAAAGCATGCACTTGTACATTCATGCACACACGCACACTGCGGGTGCCCTTCCTGCTGCCAGGTTTTTCATTGCAGACACCTCAGTGAGATGAGGATGGGGCAGGAAGGGAGAGCAGGGCCATCACTTCAGTCAGCAGCCTCCAGGACAGAAACAGTAAACGCCCACTAAAGCAGACAAATATACCAGCAGGGTGGATGAGACAATTATGGGGTTAGTCAGGAAAAAAATGTGTTTCCTAGACTTGCTGGGTCTTACCCCAGCTTGTCATTCACTGTGACCTTACATACCCCTTGGTATATTTATTTTTGTTTTGTTAACCATCATCCATTCTGACTGATAGCAGCATGGCCAGAAAACAAGGGTCTGGTTTCCTTGCACCCCCTTCCTGCAGCCTCAGCCCCATCCTGCTCCGTGTGGAGTGGGGTGACCAGGAAAGTGGGACTGCCATGAGTAGGGGATTAATGGTGTCTGAATGCACTCCAGCACTAAAAGCCACCTTGGTGGGACACTGAGGCTGTGCTGCACTGAGGGGCAGAGAGCACCTTTGGGAGATTTATTCCCTTACTTAGACCCTCATAATTTTTTTTCCTTACCTTTGCAGAAAAGGAATTCAATAAATCACTGAGAAATGCCTCATATACTCACAAGGAAAAACCATTACCTGCACGTTTTCTGCATGCATACAGCATCATATCTACATTACAAATGTCACAAACATGTCTTAGAATCAGTCTGCTTCATTTTTTCCAGATGGCATAAAAACAGCTTT
Organism: Falcunculus frontatus; assembly: GCA_013398115.1. Taxonomy (NCBI): domain Eukaryota; kingdom Metazoa; phylum Chordata; class Aves; order Passeriformes; genus Falcunculus; species Falcunculus frontatus. The sequence goes on along the minus strand of VZRV01010927.1, from coordinate 1,410,273 downwards.
CTACAGCTGTTCCTTAAAGCATATTTTTACTTAAGTAATGGTGTTTTGCTGAACAATGGTACTCATAAACAAGTAATAATGTGCAGACCCATTTTGCACTGTTTTAACTGACTACCCAAGACACAGAGAAGTGCTGAATTTTGCTTACAGGCTCTGTTTTTTTCTTTGCTTCATGGTGTAATTGATGCACACAAAAACTATGTAGAACAGGTTGTCAGATGTGGCAGCATTTTTTTCCCACCTTGAGTAAAGGCTTTGAATTTAATTTGGCTATATTTTTAAATATAGTATTGAGCTGGAGAAACAGAATTTTGAACACCAAAATCCTGAGACATTTTATTTTGATAATTTCAAAACTTTATAAAATGCTCTTAAAAATAAGGTCTTTGAAAACAGATTTTCCTGTATAATGCTTTACTTCTGGAAAATCAGAATTTTCTGAGAAAAAAATACTGTGTCTCAATTAACTCCACTTGATATGAGAAAGGTCATTTAAACCTCTTGAAAGTATTGTGTATGTCTTTGCAAAAATTCTGAGATTTAATTAGGGGATTTATGGGGAGCCACAGTCAGATGCAAGCAACAAGAATCATAGGCCTGCCTTTAGCAGTTAGGGGATCTTTGTATTTTTGGAGGAAATAAGTCCTCAAATCTTTCACCTCCATCTTCCATCTTCCATCCTTCCATCTTCCAGCTCCCTGAAATCATGACTATAGAAATCATTGCTATGTAAGTGTCAAGCTGATAAAACAATCCCTTGGGGAAAACAAACAAAATAATGTTTAATAAATTTTCTTCTGAGCTTGTCTTCTTGTATTGGGACAAATCACTTGTTTTTTTCTTTTTTGCGCACCATTTCCTTGTCTGTAAAATGGAGTATGTGATCCTGGTGCTTGAAGGAAATGGTTTAGTCTCTCCTATTGCAAGTTCAACTTTTCTTGCACAAAAAATGGGCCAGATCATCAGTGAGTGCAATGTGGAGCAGGTCAAACAACAAGGTTGGGTTTTGCATGGAAATACCAATTTGCTGAAATCCAGATTTTCTGACTGGCTGCTCAAACTTTTTTCAACCAGAATGAAATTGCTGGCTAAAAGCATCAAGATCAAGCATCCACCTGCTGTGGAGAATTTTATTACAGAGACAAACGCACTGCAGAAAATTTGGAGGAAATTAAACATTGTGCAGCATTTGCAGCAAGTAAGGCACCTTTAGGAAGCCTCCTTCTCAGGAATCTTTGCTGAAAGGTAAATTTATTTAAAAAGATAACTCTACTTCGTTGTTGCAAAGCATAACCTCCTGTCAGAAAAGACTAGAAGTGCTGTGTAGCTCAGTCCGGCCTCAGTAATGGCTTGTTTTGCCAAAGGAACATAAGACAGTTGAAAGTGGCTCAGAGATGGGGGTACAGTGTAGCATTGCCATGAAGAAAGTGAAAGGCACATTTGGCACTAACTTCTCCTGTTTTCAACCCAAAACCCCAGCATTTGCCTCCACAACCCTACACTGCATGTTCACAGAGCACTACAGCTATCTGGAATATGTTAAGAAAACAAACACATACCAAGACATGTGTCTCATGCGGACTAATATTAATTTTACAATGTTTTGAAGGAAAAATCTGCAGAACACTGCAAATACTTCCTCCCTTTTCTGACTTTGTTGGTCATCTGGGAGGTTGTCCCTGTGCTGTATTTTTCTGCGACCTGTTCACATCCTTCCTGCAGCTGGATAGGAGATGCTGGAAGACAGCAGTACACCCAAGAGATGAGTTTTGGATCAGCCTAGAAAGATAATGCTGAGGCGTCCATGCTCCTGCTGCCTCTTTATGCAGCACTTCTTCCTCTCCAGGTTTCCCCTGCAACACCTATACTCACAGTCATTTTTGTAGACAGTGCAAAGTCTAATTTGGGGCTTGAATACAGCATGAATTTACTCTATTCACTACACCCTCAAGAGGATGCTCCAGGCTTTTAACTGCAGCACTGTTGTTCATAGCACACACTCAGGCTTGACTTTTTGGAAAGAGTTCTCCAGTTGTTGACAACTTCCATCAAAAATACTGCCATGCTCCCAAGATTAGTGACACTGTATTTTTGAAGTAATGATCTCTTTGTTTACCTAAATCTAGGTCAAGTGAGGTCTCATTTGGATGTTTTCAAGACAATCATCTGAAAAGAAATGAACAAACTGCATTGCTGAAGTTGAATTTTCTTAATTGGTTTGCAGTCTATTATAGACTGCAAAGCAGAGCTTTCCTTCATTCCAGAGAATGTCATAACAAGTTACCAGGTCTTTTTGTTAGCAAATGAGAATTTCCAAGTCATTAAAAAACATTACTGTTTGTGTGGCATGATTAATTTCTGCAGGAGTAATGGAGATTTTGCTAAGGCAAAGTGGCTGTTGAGGATCCAGAGAGTGGGTGATCCAGCAGCAAGCTGTGAAAGGGAATCCTGTATCCTGAGCACATGAGTTGGAATATTGGTGCATGCTTTGGTTACACCAAAGGTCTCTTGGTCCTCTGTTGTTGGTTATTAGAAGTTCTAGAATGCTTTTTCCCAGTCCTGTATCTGCATTACACACACAAACTTGCAGTATGGCACAGCAGAGGTAATCCAGGTGCCTAACAGGTGATAAAAGTATCAGTGACATTAATGGCACAATTATACTAATGCAGATTTTTAGATACTTAAAAAATTCGCTTCTACAATTTTGTTGGGTGCAATTCTGACCTTAAGGTAAGGCCTCAAGACCAGACGGAACTTCTGTGATAAGATAAATGCAGAAGACGTAGGATATTTGTTTTTCAGCCCACAATCAGGTTTGCTCATGCACTGCTGCATTTGCAACCCCAAGAAATTCCCATTAGCTTCAGCAAAGCTACATGGTTGAGTGCCACAGAGTTAGGCCACATTAATCTCACCTTTTCCCATGTGGACTTTAAAAAATGGAAATGAAAACAGTTGAGAGAAAATACTGGTCTTCTGGGAGAAGAACAGGTTCTGCCTGCTGGTTCCAGAGGGAATATATAACACCAGGATTAGAGTTACTGAGGAGTGGCTTAATGAAGCTGGCTGGCTTAAAGCTGGTCATGGTTGTACACATGAGAATAGAATCTGCATACCAATAGCAAGGCAGTCTGTGGTCTTTAGCGAAGAACCAATCAAATAAAATGAAAGCAGTGTCTTCATACATTAAAAATTTACCATTTTTCAAATTTGGACTTGAGCACAGATTTATTGATCTTATATGTAGATGTAGGGAATAAAGCATGATAGTTTAAGTCCATTAGAAGGTGAATCAGATGGATGTTGTTTGCTGATCTCCTGAGCCAGCAGAAACTGGCCTGTAAGAAAAGGATGTCTCGGCAAAGCAGTTGGCTGTCAGCTTCCTTGGCAAAGGGGCTTCAGGTGGTCTTGCTCAGGTACACCACTGCACATATCCTTGCATTTAGATGGGGCCATTCCTGGACCTGCAGGCCCAGGTAATGCAGCAGCTCTTCTGTTCTCAGTCACATTAGAAAACCACCTTCTCAAACTGAATCAGCTCCATTTTAAAGCAGTTTGCACTCTTTAGAAGTGCATGCCAAAACCTCACTACCATCTGACAGCTAAAGCCTTTTAATTGCCCTCATCCATGTATTTGAGGCTAATTTTCTATAAATTTATTATTTTATTAGTTTTATCTTTTCATCATCTTATGTACCTCACAGCATTTACTATCTCTAAAAATGAAGTAATACTGACATATCTTTTATCTGCCTTCATTCCCCCTTTTATTGCCTATCAGTCTTGTGCACCCGTGCCTTGCTTGGGTGCACGCTGGCCTTGTCTGTGCCTGGTGGCTCCCTGTACCCAAGGAAATGGCACTGCCCTGCAAAAGTGCTCAGTGCTTACTTATACTTTCATGCACGCTTTTAACCATTCTCCCAGACAGATCCTGGACTTGGTCAGAAGGTGTTATGAGCCAGGGAGTGCTGTTCCAGTCGGTACCAACAGTGTGGGTATCTAAACCTAGCTGAGCCTAAGTTGCTGGCATAGCTATATCCTCATAGTGACCCCCTGCACTCCTCACACCAGTATTTCTCAGGTCTGCATTACTGCCATCGAGAGAGGTGAGGTCTGCACCTCTGTGGTGGGAGTTACTGCCGTAATGCTGGAAATTTTGTGGATAGCATCATTCGCTGGATAGAAAGAGAGAGAGGAGGGAAATAGGAAATCTGAGAGAAGAATAAATTAGTGCAGGTTGTTATAAATTATCAGCTGTCAAGAAGCAAGGAAAAAAAAAAAAGGGGTTTTATCATTTTGTTTGAAACCTCCATCTATTTACATTCAATTTTTTTCCTACCTTAATCCTGAAGTTCGCTGTTACTTGGGCTGGTGTATGTGCTGATACCCTGAGGCAAAAGTACAGTCTGCAGTTTACCTGTCTGGCAAACCCTTCAAGCGCCTTTTGATAGAAGAAAGTTTGGTTCTGAGCTACACTGAATCATTCTGCTCTCTCAGTGAGCCAAGTGATGCAGTCAGGAAATACCACAACACATAAAAATGCTGTTTAGATGGAAAGGAGAACACATTGGACTTGCTGTATCTGTTTTGGTAACACAGTATCAGTTAATATTTATTATAGGAGATGCCTATCCATTTTCTGAGACAAAATCAGAGTGGTTATTCCTGAAACGACCATTTCTTTTGCTTGTATAGTTGAAAACAAACAAACAAAAGATTTTATGATTCATGAAAAGTACCAGATTGATACAGATGGAGACAGAAATCTGCTGTTCAAAGGACAGATGAAAAATTATTACACTGCTAATATGTCTGAGATTTACTACAGAAAGGCCACCCACAGAAGTAAGATGACAGTTGAATTCCTCAGTTTCATTGATCTACTTTTTTTCTAATGTTTTTCTCTCCACCCACACTTGTTAACTTGAAAAACAATGGCATTAGCATTTCTTGACTGTCTCATTAATATTGTACTCAGATATGTACCTTTTGGAAAACAATCAAGCAATCCCACTTTGTCTAGCTAGAAAATTACGGCATACTGCCTTCTCACCTGTGGCCAAAGGATGCTTTTAATTTCTCAAAAGCTTCCCAAGCCCCCTAAGGCAGCAACAGTTCCTACATGCCAACACTTGAGTTTATTGAAAAAAATATAGCAGCACCTGTGACCAGAGGCTCCTGCTGCCAGAAGCTAGAGCAGTAGGTGGAAGTCCCTGGATCTCCACAAAAAATACCTTAAAGCGTGGGAGAATTCCCACATAATAAGGTAAGGAGAGGATGGTTTGGAGAAGATGTGCCTGGTTTTGGAGACTGTAAATACTACCATATTTCAAATTCTAAGGCCATTTGTTAATTTCTGAGAAGACCCAAATTAAAAAAGGGAAAAAAAACCTCATGCAAGTACTAGAATCGATTTCTTCTCATCCAAACAGTGGCAAATTTACTCTTTAAAGAATCAAATCAAAGTTTGACGATTTCAAATGCCTCTTCTTTCAATGTACAGGTTGCTCACTTGCAAAAGCCAACAAGGCTTAGTTTTCTCCAAAATTATGTCTTTCACAGAATCACAGAATTGTTAAGGTTGGGAGGGACCTCTGGAGATCACCCAGTCCAAGTCCCCCACCCAGGCAGGGTCACTTAGATCAGATTACGGAGGAACATGTTCATGTGGGTTTTGAATGTCTCCCAGGAGGGACACTCCACAACCTCCCTGGGCAGCCTGTTCCAGTGCTCTGCCACCCTCAATGTAAAGAAGTTTTTCCTCATGTTGAGGTTGAACTTCTTGTGTTTTAGTTTATGGTCGTTGCTCCTTGTCCTGTCACTGGGCACCACTGAAAAGAGATGGTGAAAAGGCACCATCCTCTTGTCACCTGCCTTTGAGGTATTTATACGTGTTGATGAGATCCCCTCTCAGTCTTCTCTTCTCAGGCCCAGCTCCCCCAGTCTCTTCCCATAAAAGATGCTTCAGACCTCTCATCATCCTTGTGCCCCTCTTCTGCTCCTCTCCAGAGTAGCTCCTTGTTTTTCTTGTACTGAGGAGCCCAGAACTGGATGCGGCTCTCCACATGTGGTCTCACTAGGGCTGAGTAGAGGGGCAGGATCACCTCCCTCAATCTGCTGGCCACACTTTTCCCAATGCTCCCCAGGATACCATTGGCCCTCCTGGCTGCAAGGGCACTGCTGGCTCATGGTCAGCTTGTCATCCACCAAAACTCCCAGATCCTTCTGTGCAGAGCTGCTCTCTTGTGAGGTCAGCCCCCAGCCTGTACTGGTACTTCTCTCTCTGTTCATGTGTTCACACAGCCCAGTACACCTAAACAGAGAAGACTTAAAACTCTGGACAATCCCTCCACCCAGAGTTACTGAGTAGCAGCTCAGCAGTCTATGTTCTGTACTACAGAGTATTGACATGTTATAGTCACTCTATGTGCTTACAGCATTTGTGTGCTTGGAAATACTCTGTAACTCCCTTCTTCGGTCCTTTATTCAACCCCTTCCCCAAACCTACATCTCTTCCCCTGATCTCTTCCCTAATGTGGAGGGAAGTATTATGGAAGATCTAAAGGACTTTTATTCACCACCCCAAAACATCATCATTGTCTGACCATCCCCCACTCATCTCATCTCATCTCATCTCATCTCATCTCATCATCTCATCTCATCTCATCTCATATCTCATCTCATATCTCATCTCATATCTCATCTCATATCTCATCTCAGCCTGTTTGATCCTGTCTTGGTTCAGAGAAGCCATCCCAACAAACCACAGATCCTGGCTTCTGCTCCAGCCATCCCATTTCTTTATACTCCATGAAAGCTAACTGAAGTTAAGCAGAGGGGGCATGTTTTTATTTCTTTATTAAATTTAAGTCAAGACCATTTACATGAATAAAAGTAAGTCCCTTGAGGTTTTTAAACCTCCCAAAAATAGCCCTCAAAATTCAGCCAAAATTAATGCAGCCACAATTTCCATGGAAAGCACCATCAGATGGAGGAGGCTATGCCAGCCAGCATGCATACAATGGCTGTTCAGTCCCCTCCACTTTTCTCGCCTTGACAGATTTTGTAGGGAGACAGGGAAAAGGTAATGGTTGAACTCTAATATGATGTCATACCCTCCACTCAGGAGAAGATCACCAAAGCTTTCAAAATCCCTCAAAAGAAGCTATTAAAGAAACTATGCAATCACAGAACAAGAAGAAAGTGCTGTCAACGATTAGAAATGGACCAAGACAAAACGTAAGAGAAAGGAAAAATGACTAGGTTTAGACAGGCTGAAAGAAAAACAGGTGCAATCCATGCTGTAGAATATCATCACTGGGAATCCTGCAGAGAGAGGTGAACAGTGAGGGGAGTTCTTGGATGTGAGCAGGGTTACACTGCTCACTGGGTGCCATGCATGGCAACTCTTGGGAAGGGTACATGAACCACTTACAGGAATTATGATGCATTTAAAATGAACTTTGATAAGTAATAAATGAGCCCAGCAGAAAGATCTGTGAAGTCCTTTGGTAAACTAGCAGTGTCCAAACCCAACCAACCTAAAAATCCTCCTGTTTCAAAAGCAAATCCTTTGATATCACGGGAATGATGGGCACAATAAGGAGAGGAAAACATCTTCATTTGAAATTATGCATCTCACCTGAAATTGGTGAGAAATGTTCTCTTAGACAACGAGTGAGGAGCTGACCTTGATTATTGACATAAATACTGAAAATGGAAAGCGGGAATAATAAGGACACAGGCCAACAGCTAAAAGAAGGTGGCATCTTAGAAACAGATTATTCCATAATTTGATTACCACTGGGATTTTCATTAATTTCCTTTGAAACATCTTGGAAGGTCTTAAAAGCAAGATATAAGACTAAGCAGGTTGTGACTTGATGGAGTATAGCAATTCTTAATATAAGTGGGAGGTCTTCAATAAAGTCTGACATGATACAGGCTATTGCTAAAGCTAGAACACACAGGATGAATAAATTAAAAATATGTCCATTGTTTTTAAAAAGAAAATAAGTCCCCCCCACTCCAAGCTGTTGGGTATCTACTCCTCTCTGGTTGGTAAGGTATAGCTGAAAGATTAGGTTAGAGGAAAGGAAAGCTCTACAATTTTTCCTAATTTTTTTTCCGTTTGTGCATGTTTCTATATGACCGCATGTACATGCAAGCATACTCAGTACTCTTTGCAAAGACTAATGGATCTAGTGGCACGTATTCAGCATTTATGCATTTCCCAAATCACTACCTCTGCAGGAAAAAAAGCGTTGAGTCCCTCTATCCGTCACTGGTGTCAGGCTTGTGCAAAGCTGTGTTTTACACAGCTCAGATCGTTCAGATGCATCACTTAAGCCAGTCATGAGTAGGATGAAGTGTGGGGGACACTGAGAGGGAATGTTTTACAGAATGAAGGGCTTCAGGGAAAGGATTGGAAATGGAAAAACAGCCATGATGGACTGTGCTTCTCTAGCTGTCAGGTGCAGCTTGGAAGTCAACCAGGATGTCTAGAAAAAGCAGTTTTTTCATATCCTGATGACTAAGTTCTTCTTTCATTTTTTCCCCCTCCAATGTTTTTTAAAGTCTTTTACATTTCACTTATACAAAAATGGAGTGTTATGGGGAAAACTCCTTTTTTTATATACAAAGTTTTGTTTTCTACCAACCAGGGCAAATTTAGAATTGGTGCTGACACTGAGGGAGCTGCACACACAGAGAAAGTAAAAAACCTGACCAAAGTATCTCTGGAAATTAACTTGTGTTTAAAATTCTGGTTTCTAAGATTATGATTATTATTTTCTGTTATTACATGCCCTAGGCAACAGTGAAATAGTTCTGGGCACGGGACTAGCAATGGCAATTCCATGCATAGACTAAATGGGCGAGGTGGCTAAATAGGAAAAAGATTGCAACATGCAAGGGAGAGAGGGGCGATGCTGAGAGCTGAACACATCTCTTGGATCCCACAGCATTAACCACAACCTCAGTTTCTCTCACCTACATCTTGCACACCAAAAAGTATCACCAGTCTCATCACTGCAGGTTGCAGCCACCCATGGGTCCAAGGCACCTGCTGTTTCCTCCTGCCAGGAATGAGATTCCTGGCACACTGCCCCACTGAACACCAGGCCTTTGTCTAGATGACTGCACTGATGGCAAAAGTGTCTGTCTAGTCTCCTGGCTTTAAAAATTGCTGTTGCTAAAAGAAAATAAACTTGGCTTTGTTGGTTTTTTTTAAATTTCTTCTGTCTGGAACTTGATTTTCACTTGATTAGTGACAAAGACATACATGGTTCCCCTGCTCTAGCAACTCCTGGATTGCTGTACCTGTTGTGGCACATTCTGAGGAAGTCCCTGCTCTCATAGCCACAGATATAAAGATTGGAGCCATCTCTACATCTTTTTGGCTTCTTCTCATCAGCACTGAGAGTTCAGGTCTCCAGAGGCCTCTTGGAGTTCACTGTACATTGCCTTTCTTATCAAGCTGTTCTGTAAACACTCAGTACTGTGTGTAAGATACAGTATCTTGAAAGCTTTATCTCTCTCATTGTTTCTGACCTGGCCAGGGTTTGCCACAGAGGATGATTATTTGCCACTGGACATAAAAGCATCAAAGAGAGAATACACTTTTGTTATGTTTCAGATCACTGCAAAAAAGGTGTCATGCAGGATCACTTAAATGAGCTACCTAAGGCCAAAACAAATCTATGATATCCAAACTTGGTTCTAGAGGCAGTTTAGGAATTTGGTTCTTCAGGTGGCTCTAGACACTGCAAATAAAGTGATTGGGACAGTTTAGACACTGGAGATAATGGTCCAGCTTCTTTTCTGTAGCCTGTGACTGCCCTCCTGATACAAGAGAAGCATCCACAATGCTGTGTACCACACCACATCATGTGTTTGCTGCTGCATCTATGCTTATTCAAAACACTTCCCTTGGATCAGTAACTTTTGATACCTGTTGTGAAGGCAGAGACTTCTGCTGAAATTTAGTCATATACCCCATTCTTCTGTAGTGGTTCACACTGAGCTTTCTTCACTGGAGCAGCCAATTTGCAGTGTGCCATGTAGATTTGTGAGGGCTGCACCTTTTCCTCTGCTAGTCAGTAATTCGCAGAGCTTATGGATATGTGCTAGTGTTACTGTAATTACCCATTAATCATTATTACACACAAAGCCATTGCTGACTTAGTGTACTGTGGGTTATCATTTGCATGCTTACTATGTCCAACTTAGTCTCATTAGTGATGGTTAAAACTTCTGCCAGGTCTGGATTGGGTGGGAATACACTCAAATCCTTTCCATTTGAATTGTTCTGACTAACATGTAATGATCTGTTATTTCAAACAAGTAGCACAGTTTTTGCTGACTCACCTGGCTACTTTCCATGCTGCTGGAATTTATACTGTTCATCTACCACATCTATTTTTGTCAAAAAAAAAAGTCTTTAAAACTGAGAATGTGCTACTGTGTTTGTCTCTGGTGAGGAGGAATGCCTTAGGATGCAGACCTACCTGGAAATGCAGTGTGGTGTTTACACACCTGTGCCGCAGTGACCTCTTGACCGCCCGGCTGACCAAGCAGGCGGCTGGCTTGAGTGTCCCAGCAATGAGACAGTTCACAGCTTAGCAGCTGAGTGACAGGCTCTCTGACAAGAGCAGCCAAGCTTCAGTGAAGGGCTGGCAGCAGCCTGATGATACTGTTGCGAGTGGAGACAAAGGAGGAGGAAGGGACTTTATGCAGCTGTAACCACGTCTTTACTCCCCAGCATGGAGCCAGGAGAACATAAAGGCACAAAAGACAGCACAGAGCACAGGGAGTGGGTTACATGGGGTTTTAAACAGAGGGAGGAGAATGGGAGGTATAATGGCCAAACCAATAGGGAAGGATTACATCAGAGAAGGTAACCAACCAGAGGGATCAAGGGGAAGAACTTATGTAAACAAGCCAATGGGAATTGTAGCAGAGACGAACTTTCTAGAACTTAATTGAATATACAACAAGGGAAATTAATAATCATGAATATAAGGCCCAATGGGCAACCAAATCTGACTGAAACTTCCAGACTGGGGGAGGAACGGTGCTTTGGACTGGCATCCAGGGGGCTGTGTCCTCAGATTTCGGTGCCGCCCATGGCGCCTCCTTCAAGTCTGCCCTCAGACTCGCTATCGTGGGAGGGGAAATCAACCCACTGGATGCCCTCGTTTATCTTCAGCCCACAGGTGGGCTGGACTGCCACAACACACCTGCTCTCCTGTCACCCATCCCTTCCACACCACTCCCTCTTCAGCCACTCCCACAGATTTACTAGCTGATTTCATTTGGCATTCTTTTGTGTTTCCAGGACAGAACTTACTGCACAGTATCTTACTGCCCGCCTCAGTTCTGTTGCTCAGTACAGCTGCAGGGGTTTTTCTTCACCGACAGAAGTGTTTTTCTATGCTGTACCTGTGTGGATGTAACCACGCTGGACAGCACTCATGTGAAACTCCTTGGGAGCAGGAAGTCCAGCAGTGCAAGCTCTGGCTTGCTGATCCCTGTGCCAGCAAATATAAAGAGAAACCTAAACAGAGCTTGTCCTGGTTATAGGGCAGCCAGGGAGATGCAGCTGAACTTGTAAGACAGTCAGCCTTCTTGGTAGATGCCTGGGGTAGCAGCCAGGCGACTCAGGTTTAATTTACAGTTAAGTCATCTAAGTTTATTTCTCAGAAAATACATATTTTAAAAATTCTGCAATTAAAACATGGTTAAAACTCTCTACAATAAACAGAAGTCTTCAGAGGAAATAATGGCTGCCAGCTTTGCTTTTTGTTCAAGCTGTAACAGATTTGAAGTTTATTTTATACTCAAGGCTTAAAAGATGCTTGAGACAGTTCTTCAAAAAGAGCTGCACATCTGTGAAAGCACTCCCTGAATACTTCAGATAATGCTCAATCTGGCTTGGATGCCCCAGAGATCAAGTCAAAGAGAGAAGTGATTGTTTTGCTTTTGATATCTACACCCAACCCCCTTAAAATGGGTGACATTTCAGCTACAGGCACATTATCAGTAGCCTGAGATCAGAATAGCTGTCAAGTACTTTCAATTTGGAGTAAGAACCAAACAAGCAATAGAGGTCATGAGTTAAAGATTTAGGACATGCTGTTAAACTTCTCAAACCTTGTTCTCCCACAGAAAGAAAGCTATAATAGCTCTCCATATAACATATATATCATGGTGGTGAAGGAAGCCCTAACAGACCAACCAGTATTCCAGAGAATGCTTCTGCTGTGTAATTATTTGAAAAATGAAACTCTGTAGGACTGAGAGATTAACAGGACAGATTGATTTTTCTCAGGGTTCTCATATCTATGTCTTCAGCAGGGGCTGTGTGAAACTGGTCTGTCCCCAGCCTCATAAGATGGGAACAAAATGACTTCATGCTGACTCTGTTGAGTCTCCTGCGTCATGCAGTCTGGCACATCCTGATGAAGAGGGGCAAATTGCATTTTGCAGTTCAGGGGTCTAGTTTTTCTTTTCAAAACTCCAGAATTCTTACATGACAAGGTGAGACAAATCTACTGAATTTTGTATTAATGATAATTTCCTCTCAAAGACATTTTTGTTAGGAATGACTGAGGACTTTGTTGGTGTTGAAAGGAGAGGCAGCCCCTCCACCACACTTTGGCTGAATGAGGAGTCCATGGCATCTGCTTGTCCTAATTACCCTGTGTTGCTCTGTAGATGAGTGCTGAGGATTTATGTCTTCCAAAGCATGCCTGGTATCTCCAACACTATCTTCCAACCTAACAAATCCTCCCACTGTAAGCTCCTTTCTTTTGAAGGCCCTGGAAGACCCCAGGTGTTCGTATCCCATCCTCCTGCCTTCTAAGGACTCAGAATAATTTTTTTTTCTAGGGGATTTTTTGTTTGGTTGGTTAGGTTTTTTTTTTTTGGTTGTTTGGTTGGGGTTTTTTTTGTTGTTTGGTTTTGTGTTGTTGTTGGTTTTGGTTTGGTTTTTTTTTTGTGGTTTTGGTTGTTTGGTTTGTTTTTGTTTGTTTGTTTGTTTTGTTTTGTTTTTTAACTACCAGTTAGGAATTCACTGTTAGGAATCAAGGGAAGTGGTAACCTATTCCAAGCAGCCCTTGCTTGTGCTAGCTTCAGTGTGGGAAATCCCTTCCCTGTCCTTCAGTGAACAAACTTCACCCCGTCAAGAAGGATTTCAGGTCTGTCTTTTGTGTAATTCCCTGTTCTGGCAGCCAGGCAAGCTTAGCAGATCTTCATGAAAATCACTTCCTTCTGTTCTCAAGCCATGAATGAAGATACTTCTCAAGCCCTCTGTAGATCTTCACAAGCTCAGCATGTTTCTATCACATTATTTGAAGGTGCATCAGACAAGTGACACCAGGTACCCCTCGCAGTGCAATAACTTCCCATAGCCTGCCAAAAGTGCGTCCCTTGTCCAAATGTCCCAAACACATACACCACAATGCAGGTAGACTCCAGTAAGTTTTGTGATGCTTCGAGGTCCTGAAGGGAGCCGAGGTCTAGTCAGCACAGTCCACCCTGCTGCAGAGCCTAGAAGAGCTTTGGTGATCTGAAGTATTGTGATGAAGGTCATTGAGCTTGGTTTCCAGAGTTCGCTGCATATTCTTTCCATATTCTTTCTCTGAGTCATGGGGAAAATGGAGGGATGGTTTGTTTTCTCTTAAAGCCCTGTATTCCACCAGTCCTCTGTGCATATGCAGTAACTTATAGAAGCTGGTCAGAGGAGGCCTGACAGCTAAGGGTAGGTAAGCAATAGCAGTCTCTTGTCTGGGATGGAGAGTGTGTAGGGAGCTCCCTCTATTGATATTCCATGTCTTAGGAGAAGGGTTGGGTTCCCCATGTCCTTTACTGGGGAGAATATAAAAGCTTTCTGTGAAATCCTTCATAGAAATAGTCACTCAGTGTAATGGCTTCTTAGGCTCCAAAATGCACTCATGCCACCTAATTATTGATATCTTGAAGTCAGGTGTTGAATCTAGTTGCTTGGCCTCAGTGGAGAGAAATGGCTGTTCCCAGGTTGATTCATTCAGGATATCATGGGCATTTGTTTTAGGACAAGTTGTCCTTAGAGGGTGACCATCACTCTGTGTTGGTTGTAGGGCTGGATGTTGAGTTTTTAGGCACACAGAGAAGTTGGACCCCAGAGCAGATAATTTTTTCTGACCTCTTAAGAAAAATATTTCTTCACTTTTTGTTCTCTTTCTCCGTAATGAAAGAAAATCTGCTTGCAGTAACACACTATGATACTTTAAGGACTGTGCAGACAAGCTGTTTAAACATTTATTTAGAAACTGTGGTCTGAAAACTATAAACTGAGCAGCAGTTTAGATATTGGCATTGCTCGTTAAACTACATATATTTAATTTCTCTTATATTTCCTGTATTTTTGCTAGAAACTATTTAGGAGGTTTAGAATTTTGCTTATCACCTTTGTTTGCAGGGTCTGTCATTCATCTGTAAATGTAAAATCTATACTGTTACCTCACAAATTCAGGTATCAACTCTGAGTCATATGCTTTTTTTCTGAATGCAGGTTAGGGAGAAAGAGATTCAGTGCCTTGCAAGATTGAAAAAAGAGAAGGTGTAAAGAATATGAGGTGCACAGAAACTGTGGGAATTTGGAACCAGGTAAGGTTGGGAACCAGGTAAGGGCTTGCAGGGATAAAGAAATGAAAGAAATTTTGCTACGACAAGAGTTACTGGTGCTGTACTGTAATAACAAAACAAGTAATTAATTTTCTATTAAAAGATGAACTGTTATTGCTGAAGGACATACCATTAAAAAAAAAGAAGCAGCCTTGCTGCAGAAAATTAAATTGTGCTTGGTACTGTGATGAATAACATCTCACAGGCAACAGGAAATATACCCCATAGTAGGAAACATTAGGGATTAGAGAGAAAGCACCACCTTGCATGGAGTTGGAGGCTACATCTCAGTGGGGATGAGTGGGAAGAGATAGAAGATTGCTTGATTTCGAAGTGTGCTTTCCTCTCCTTCTCACCGCAGTGCTGGTGAAGGATGCCATCCCGCTTTCCTGGCGGGTGCTGTCCAAAGCCTTCCCTGTTTGTCAGGGATGTTGAGGACACAGGCTTTGTCTGATTTACCAGCGGGCAGCCCCGTGTTTAAGGTGGGAGTCTTGGCTCAGAGGGAACGCGGGCAGCCACCTGTGGAAGTCTCTGCGGTTTTCAGAGACATTCTTCCACATTAACTAAACACGGCTTTGAAACAACAGCAGCTGCTCAGAGGACTCCTGGACAGGCTCCGCCGGGGCTCCTGCGCTCTGCGGGCCGGGCTGGCAGCAGCCCCAGGCCCCGCTAGATGTCCCCCGCCGTGTGCGCGCCGCGAGCGGCAGCCGCAGCGGACGCGGCTGTCGCAGCAGCTCGGCCCGGGCGGCGTTGGTGGCCTGGGTCACTCACTGAGAAGTTCTTGCTCCCTTTGTTTCCAGCCCTGAGTCAAACCGAGAGCCGTTTCTCTAACCTTGGGCTGTTAATGGAAAATGATGCTCAGGTCCAAGCTGCCCCGGTTTTACTGCCCTCAAACCTGTGGTGTGGCTGGAGCTTGTGGGGAAGCAGGAAATTCACTGGACTTTTGATTATTGTAAATTTTTTAAGCTGTGGAACTGGTTTTCCAAGATGATGCTCAGAACAGAGTGGAGAACTGTTTGCCTTTTAAATGCTACAAATAACTGATTTTGTGTAAAAATGTCAGACTTGATTAAGGATTGGAAGTTAGACTTTAGGAAGAGCACTTCAGATTGTGATTTGCCACCATTTTTCATGTGTGTGGTCACAGATCCAATTCCCTGTGCGTTACTGAGCTTTGCCCATGGTTCAGGTGTGCTATTTGACCTTCAACCGCCTTTATAGTGAATACATTGCATGCTTGTGTACTGATCAGGCCATGATGGTCAATATATGTTACTCTTCTGCAGCTGAGGAAAAGCCAGTTAATGGAGATAGAACATATCTGTTCTGTCCAAACAGACACTGAGGAGGATGTTCAGATGCAATTGCTAAACACTGCACATTTTTGGAAACAAAGCATATGATCTTAAAACTAAAGCTATGGGCAGCTTGCAAATCAGGTTTTCAGAAAAGCAGTCTAGAGCCATAGGTAATGTTTCTCCATTCTGAAATATTAGGTCAAGAAGACTGAAAAAAATACCCTAATATTATTGTGCCATCATTCAAAAGAAGCAGAAGATAATGTCTTGTTAAATGTGGCGAAATAAAGGCTAGATAGCTTCACATGTGTTTTTGGCAGATGGTAGAACTGCAGAAACAAGAGTAAGTCGATGACTGCTAAAGAAGGGCAACCTCATTCAGTGACAATACTTCTATAATTTGATTTTCTCTTTCATAATTTTTTGCTAATGAGATTAGGGCAATCTAAAATTTAGTCCTGGTTTTGTTCTTTTAGTTCAGGTCTAAGTACTTATCAGGCAGATCATAGAGATAAATGTGGAAAGCAGTCATTCTTGTGTTGAGATGGGTCTGTAGAGGAGGTGGGATGAGTTGAACTTTGGAGACACTGATCCTCCACTAGGATGACTGTAGAGACATTCTGGGCTAAAAGTCCGTATCCTAGATGGATACAGCCAAATGAGGTGAATCCTTTCTCAAGCATATGCACATAAAATTACAAGTACTACAGAGGTATGACAACTGAAATAGTATGAAAACCAGCCAAATATTCAAAAGCAAAAGTAAACATTCTGGTAGGGAAGATAATTTTCTACTGAAAGAAATTTCTTAAAGATGTTGATGGAACCTCCACTCTTGAAAATCCTCATGTTTTTGTTAAGACTAGATGTTCTTCTAAAAGCCAGCTGAAAAGTTCAAGAACTCAAGAGTTCAACTCAATATGATAAAAGAATTAATTCCTGAAAACTTTATGCTAGGAAAGAAGTTGGATGGCAAACACTTCTGCTCCTAAAGTCCGGATACAAGCAAGAAAGATGATGCAGCAAGAAAAATACTAAGACTGAACTGGAATGATAACTTGAACAGAAAACAGTGAAAAATTTTATGTCTTTTGCTGAGGTTGTCATTAAAAAACATAGTAAGTGTTCTCCAAGTACCAATACCATGCTCTTTAGCATCCAAAAAAGGACACAGGTATACCCAGCCACAGGTATTTAACACAGAAACACAGCTCTTGAATACCAGATGTGCATTTAGAAACACCATGCAAGAGAATTAGGATGTCCATTGGGAATTACTGTGTTTTTTCTTCCTGCTAAACTAATATCTGTGAAGCTTTACCTGAAGAGACATTCCCATCCCTGTGTTTTATACCGCAGGAGTTCACTGGTGTAGCATGGGCCCAGGAAATTTGCGTATGGCCAGAAGCTGAGATGTTTTTCTGTTTTTACGGCTTTTCAGAGCTCAATACACTACAGCAAAACTTGTGAAAGTCTTCTTTGGACAACAAATGGGGGCATATAACCATCTTTGTTCAGCAAAGCTGAACATCCTAGGTAAGGCGTGAGGCAGCTACTTTTCCCTGGCCAGGAGTTGCTCTTGTGAGTGAGTGGGTTGCTCACTGACTGCATTTGCAGAAGTCACCTGGCAGAATACTCATCAGATTAGCCTGGTGGGAACAAAGTAATGTGTCTCTATTGCTACATTGCATCATGTATTGTGTCACTCTCATGTTATCTCATATCATTCTGGTGCCTGGTGGCCTCACTGAGAAGGAAAATGTCACTGTGCCCGGCATGTACCTTCCTTGAAAAGCAGAGGAGGAAAGGTGATATTGTCAGGGAAGCAGGGAAACCAAATTCAAATGTCTGCATGGGACTTTTAAACCGGTTGGAATAAGTAACTGGAGTGAAGATTTCTCACAAGAAGAGACTGTCTTATGGAGATACTGAAAGGAGAGTGCTAGGACACAGCTGACCTCTGAGACTTTCCTAACTGCACCCCTTTTTTGAGTCTTCCAGGGATCAGAAGGTTCATTGCTGTCTTAAAAATGAGAAAACCAGAAAGTGTAAGCAGAGGGATTCAAAACAGAACCCCTGTTCATTGCTACGCTGAGCACCTGGGGTTTGAATGGCTCTGTTGCTCTGCCTGTGCAGAGAAGAGCAAGTGAATGAAGCTGCTAATGGAGAGCCTGGTTTTGGCTGGGCTGCAAAACCCATTAAAACAGCAGAGCCAAGACAGTGACAATATTTTGGCATGCTTTTGCAGTGGTCAATGTGACCCTATATATCATTTTATGTATTTATTTTTCTATATGTGTACAGTCACCTCAATGACTTGGCATGCTTTCTAGTTATGCCAGCCAAACCAGACCTTTTCTATTTGGCTCTACCTTCAAACTTTCTAGCATGTCGACTTCTACAAGGAAAGATGGCTGGCAGAGGAGCCTTTGACCTCAGCTGGGATGTAGTGACTTTTTTTTGCTGCAGCCGTAGAGCACAGAAGGAAAAATCTGTGTTTATTTCTACATAGAAGATAAAGACAGTAACGACAAGATGAAAAAGGGCTAGGCAGGAAACAGTAGAGTAGACATTACTTTTTAAACCAAGTAGTGTGTGAAGTTTTTAAACATAACAAGCCAAAACTGCATGTAGCTTAAAGCTGTCTAATGAAACCAGTTAGTAGAACAGTCTCACCTGAAAATACTTGGAAGTATAAGAGCCAGGAAGTGTAAGAACCTTCAGAGATTCATCTTCATGAACAACTAATACTACATTATGGGTATAATATTTAATGCTTATGGTTTGCCTGTGTACTCACTTTCTAAGGGCCCAGAAGTCACAAGCTGCACAGTGTTTTAGTGAAGCATCATCTCAGACCCTGCATAAAAAACAGAAACAGAGATGGTCTAGAGATATCCAAAGTCAGACAATGCTTTTGAGGACTGGAAAGTCTGATTGTCAGAGGAACTTAGGAGTTCCTATCTCATTGACAGAGATACCTTTCATGGCCATGAGAGCATGTTTGAAAGAACTACAGCATGAGGAAAGAGAGTGGAAAACATTATGCTGGGAACTCATGTTTCATCCTTAATGACATTTTACCCAGACACGGGGATGATGTTGTCAGGCTGATCTGAGAAAAATGTCTTCCCTTGTGAAACAGGGAACTTGATTTCCTGAAGGAAAAAGCAGTGAGATGATATGATGGTTGGTTGGTTGGATTAAAAAAAAATATGAATATGCATCTTCTTCTCAGCAGTAGGCTGGGATACTGAACATGTTGCTTACAGACCTATGCAGTATCTTTCTGAATCTGCTGCTTGCAGACAAGCTCCCATGCACAGTTCCTGTAGGAATAATGCTTTGAGTGAGCTGCCCATTATTCCCATTGGTATAAATTGCCATATTATTAGCACACTAGAATGAACTGAATGCAGCAAGGACTAGTGTCCTGTGGTGGAGGGCTGTTCTCACATACTTCATGATCTGAAAAAGACAACACTTTAATACCAAGTTTCATATAGAGTATATAACAACAACGATAACAAAAAAGAGGCAATAAGAATTACAGTGCTAGAAATTCACAGCTTTAAGGCATTTCAAAATTAAGGCAGATAGAGATAGGGGCATCTGTTATTGAAGCTCAAAACATTTGATTTGGGAAGAACAGGAGTTTGTGTATCACTCCACTGAATCTTCTTGTGAATAAATTTTAAAAAAAATATTTATAATGACATTTTCATATGATTCACTTAATATTTGTGATATCAAAGATATCCTTCACATAGTTCTGAAAAATTGTTGTAATACATTGCCAGAAATGGCCATGAGTTTGCACTGACTTTAAGAAAATATTTTGTCTATTTATAAGCAACTATAAGCAATTAAACAACAACATAAAGGAATTCATCGGAAGACACACAATCTAAAGCCAAACAAGGGTCATCTGTTGTTCATTTCTGAATCACAGAACTGTTTTCTGGAAGGGACTTCTGGCAGTCATCTGGGTCAACTTTGCTGTGGAGCTGAACTATTGTTTACACCAGGTCAGAATGGAGAGAGCTGCCTTCCAATGTAGAGTGAAAGAACTAAATACTGATAAGATATTCTGGTGGAATCCAGTTATACAATGGCAGATTACTAGTTTCACACTAATTTTATGAGATGGAGGTATGTGGTCATTACATATGATCTAAATTAAAGTGTAAGTCTGATTGCAGTACAGGAAAGATAACTGCTTTGCTCCACCTCTGGACTATGAATAAAAAACATGTCCTGACATATTCTAACCACTTTTCAGCTGTCATGAATTGTTTGGCTTTCCACAAAAATACTGCTAATAATTTTTTACCTTCATTCCCTAATTGTACCTAGAAGTATGCAAATAGAATACATTGATACAAAATCTCGCAAATACCTGCTTTGCCAACACAAAATGTACCCTGTTCTGGTTTAGTGTGGCATAAGATGTGGACACCACCCTGGTAAGGAGCAAAGATAATGCCACTTGGCTGAGCTGTGCTTGGCACAGCTGTGCTGTGCAAGCTTACAGTCTGGGCAAACAGAAGGGTAAAATGTCAGCTTAAACTTCAGCAGGTATTTTAGGTCAGCAGATGTTAAAACTTCCTATCCCTTGAAAGGCATGGGCTGATAAAGCTGGCAATTGCTATGAGATACTCATCTAGTAAACCTCGGCATTGTGTGTATTGTGTAGAAACTGAAAAGTGAACAGCAGGCTATGAGGACAATTTTGTAACTGCTTTAATGCTGGCCTTAGCTGCAACATCTGTCCTGCCACCAGTATTTCAGTGAGGAGAGAAACAGAGCAAAACATGGTTCTGTGCCACCCATCCTGTCCCCTACACAGCACTATTGTATTAAACTCTTGGTTTCGCTGCTGGGTCCTTCTCACACCACATCAACACTTTGAGAACTGGCATGGCATGAGCCTCACTGGGTCTGGCTTGTGCACATACAAATGCTACAGATGTGTGTGAGTTTGTATTTACTAGCAAGATGGCATTAAGGCGTATGTTTGAGAGGAATGCCCACCAGCGGGTTACAGAAAAAGAGAGCAAGTGTGTTCGTTTGGATCATGGATGCAATTTACATTCTCAATCCTTCAGTGTATTCTGCTGTCCATCACAAGGATCCAACTGAAGCCCAAATATTTCCTTTCACCTCTCTGTTGCTTGATTTGCAGTAAATACTGGAGCTCTTTGTTTCCTCCATACCTGCCTGGAGGATTAGATAGGGAGCAATGGTGCAGGCAGCAGATGTCCAAGCACCTGCAGCAAGGTCTTGACTCTCAGCATGGCACTACAAGAACTAATTGTTCGTAAATGTGATAATGCTTGTAAATGTGTACTTAGAGGACACCACCCAGTGCTGTCTTCTCTTCCTGGGCTGTAGCAGCATCTTTAAGCTCCTCTGGCTGCTGGGCAGGGGTGAGATGATGAGCACTGGACTCAGCCTCAGAGTGACAAACAGATAAGGAGCTGTAGCATCTTTGAGTGACCTTCACTGGATGCAAACCTGAGGGCTTTTCAACATGGTTCAGCAAGGAATATGGCCAACCTGGTGTTTTAATGGGGAAAAATAGATTAACTAGTTATGCAACCCATTACTGAAGTATGCATTTGACATTAGAATAAAATGAACTGCATCAGTTTAATCCACCTGTGGATCTAGGCAGTAATTTTCAGGATTGCAGCAAACCACTCTGAAGATGGTTCAGATACAGGGTCAAACAGAATTTGGCCCAGTGACTGTAACCAAAGTCGGAATGTTTATTACCAGCTAATTTTTACGCATGCCTGTGGCTCTTATTCTTGGAAACAACCTCCCTGAGTGACTATGAAATGCTGCTATTTCTGCTGCAAAAAGTACATTTTTCCTGTGGTAGACCAACTCATTTTGGAAGCTGCTCAGCTGGTGTAGCTGTTTGTTAAATGTTCTTTATTTGTGTGTAGGAACTTCTGGAATAATGTGGTAGACAGTGCAGTCAAATGGCACCTGCATCTACTTTATTGTAGCTGTAGGACAGGGGATCAAGTTCAGTCTGGGTTCAAGCAAATTCTGCTGCTACAGGGAAATGTCCTTGTCATATACAGGTCTTGTTCTTATCCCACAGAATGAAGATGGGGAACTGAATTTGTGATATTGTTTTAAACCATCAGGAAGAAGCAAATAACTGGTCTGCAATTTCCGGACAGATTCTACTGGGAGCTTTTTAAGGCTATTTGAGCATTTTGAAGCACATTGTTTCCCCCTGAGCCGAAAAATTCTTCCCTGCCATTCTGCACCTTCTATTGATCATGGTTCAAAGATCAAAGTAAAGTGCGTTTTCTGAGAAGCAAAGGTTAAAGTAATTCACAAAGTTACTTGACTGCTGGGAGTTCAGGGGCAAGTGTTTGGGCAGCAAATACAGTCTAGAGCCCTCATGTCCTACTGTCTATCCATCCCCTGCCATCTGTTCTGAAAATCTATTTGCTTCTGCAAGAACTGCATTGAGCATTAAAGAACCAGCACAGAGGCTCAAAAATATTGAAAAAATCACTGGCCTGGTGTGAATTCCATAGACCTCTGTATAAATATGTCATTTTTCCTGCATTCACAAATAGAGCCGTTATCCCTCTTCCCTGCTTGTTAGTGGAGGGAGGATTTTGTCCCTTGAGTTTAATTAAGCACCAAAAGTCAAGGCTTTATTTATTGATAAGCCTTTCCAGGGTGCCCGTCTCTGTAATATCTGAGGCCACTCAAGCCGTGACCCTGCTGCATTCCTTGGGAGGCAGGGAGAGGTCTCAGGGGTTTATCGCTGCCGCCAAGGAGCTCACCCAGCACTAACTGTAATACTGCTAAGTGTGCAAACTGCTGGTACCAGAGTCAACACTGGCAGTGGAGGTGGAATGATTATAACAGTATTTGACTTGCTGTGATATGAGACACTGTACTTAGAAAACAGTCAGAGGGAAATTGGATGGAAGAGACAATAAAGCAGAAGCTGTTAATCTCTTTAGCTGTGTATGGTAATTGGTATAGAAGCTTATATACCTACCTGAATGTACTCGAGAGAGAATCACAGAATGACAAATTCACAGACTCACAGAATCACAGAATAGTTCAGGTTGGAACAGACCACAGTGGGTCATCTGGTCCAACCTCCCTGTTCAATCAAGGTCATCCCAGAGCACATGGCACAGGATTGTGTCCAGACTGTTCTTGAGTATTTCCAGTGAGGGAGACTCCACAATCTCTCTGGGCAATCTGTTCCAGTGCTCAGTCACCTGCACAGTAAAATAAGTTTTTCCTTGTGTTCAGATGGAACTTCCTGTGCATCAGTTTCTGCCCACTGCCTCGTCCTATTGCTCGGCACCACTGAGAAGAGCCTGGCTCCATCCTCTTGACACCCTCCCTTCAGAGACTGATAGACATTGGTGAGGTTCCCTCTCAGTCATCTCTAAACAGGCCCAGCTCCCTCAGCCTTTCCTCACAGGAGAGGTGCTGCAGTCCCCTCATCATCTTCGTAGCCCTCCTCTGGACCCACTCCAGGAGCTCCATGTCTTTCTTTTTCTGAGGAGCCCTGAACTGGACACAGCACTCCAGATGGTGCCTCACAAGGGCTGAGTAGGGGGGCAGAATCACCTTCTGCCAATGGTCTTCCAAATGTACTACAGGATACCTTTGGCATTCTTTGTTAACCTCCAGGACCCCCAGGTCCTTCTCTGCAGACCTGCTTCCAGCAGGTCACCCCCATCCTGTGCTGGTACCTGGGGTTATTCCTCCTCAGGTGCAGGACCCTGCACTTGCCTTTGTTGAATTTCAGGCAGTTCTTCTCTGCCCATCTCTCCAGCCTGTTGAGGTCCTTCTGAAGGGCTGCACAGCACTCTGAGGTATCGGCCACTCCTCCCAGCTTTGTGTGGCTGGGGAACTTGCTGAGGAGGCCTCTGCTCCTTCATCCAAGTCATTGATGAAAAGTTAAACAATACTGAGCCCAGTACTGAACCTTGGGGGACACCACCAGTGACAGGCCTCCAACTAGACCCTGTGCCCCTGATTACAGCCTCTGGGATCTGCTGTTCAGCCAATTCTCAAACCACCTCTCTGTCCACTCACCCAGTCCACACTTCCTGAGCTTGCCTGTGAGGATGTTGTGAGGGACAGTGTTGAAAGCCTTGCTGAAGTCAAGGGAAGACAATCAGGCTGGTCAAGCATGATTTGCCTTTAGCGAATCCATGCTGACTACTCCTGATCATCTTGTCATCCATGTGGATAGTGATGGCTTCCAGAATGAGATGCTCCATTACCTTTCCAGGGACTGAGGTGAGGCTGACTGGCCAGTAGTTTCCTGTGCTTTCCTTCTTGCCCTCTCGGAAGACTGGAGCAACATTTGCTTCCTTCCACTCCTCAGGCACCTCTCCTGATCTCCACAACCTTTCAAGGATGACCATGAGTGGCTGTGTTATGGTGTCCACCAGCTCTCTCAGCATTTGTGGATGCATTCCCTCAGAGCCCATGGACTTGTGGATGTCAGGTTTGCTTAGGTGTTCTCTAACTCAATCCTCCTTGACCAAGGAAAGGTCTTTCTTCCAACATCCTTTTAGGCAGGTCTCCTGGGTCAGAGGTCCCTGAGGGCTGGTCTTGTCAGTGAAGAGCGATGCAAAGAAGGCATTTGGTAACTCCACCTTCTCTGCGTCCTCTGTTACCAGGGTTCCCCCTCCATTTAACAATGGCCCCACAATATGCTGTGTTTTTCTTTTGTTATTGATGTATTTGAAGAAGCCCATCTTGGTGTCCTTGAGATCTTTGACCAGATTTAATTCCAGATGGGTCTTGACCTTCCAGTGCCATTTTATTTTGCAAGACTACTATCAGTATTTTAAAAGAATCTAATTAAAATCAAGATCCTTGACTAAAACTAATCCAAACCTGCATATTTTCTGGGTTTTCCCATTTCTGAGAAGAGCAAAAAATTTGCAGCTTAGAATAACTCCCAGGAGAGGAAATATTATTTATAGCTCACCCTTCTTTTCTTCATAAAGAACTCTGTGGTAAGCATATATTTAGAAATTAATTGAAAAATAATAATAACAAAAAATTATGAGAACTTTTCACCTCTGTGAGTACCTTTTTCTTTTCCCTTAGCAGTCCTGAATATGGAACAGGGAAATAGGTGTTATAAATCCACAAAATAATTATTCCCCATTTGCTATATTACATTTTATATATATTCCCTGGCTGTTATTTTATGTTAAATCTGCAAGTTCTCTTGTTAGATTTTAGTTTTCACCCCAGCAAATGAGGACATAGCACATAACCACTGTTGCTGCAGAGATTTCTTTTCCAAAGCCTAATTACTCTCTGGTTATGTTCATGAGAGTTTTAAATATTTCTGAGGGTTTTTTGTAACTGTGAATTTTTGTGACAGACTTCCTTTTTGATTGGAAATAACTGGTCTATCAGGAACAAAATCTTCAGATGTTTTTCCATTAAAGGTTACATTTATTTTTGTGTAAAACCTAGTAAGATTTTGGCTTTTAAGGTCCGGGTAACCTGCCCCTCTCTGTTATGTCCTTAAGCAAAAAGAACTTCAGACTTCCATGATGTTTGCCTCAGACTGGAGAGTTTGAAACAAATGAAATTTTGATCTTGACAGAACCTGTTGTTTTCAGTAGTGAAGACATGTTTTCACCAGTGTCCTGTGTATCTACTGGACATAAAGAGGGAGATGTTAACTGTAAGGAGCATGTAGTCAAGAGGTGATGGAAGAGATCGGAGAGAATAAAAGCATCTAGAGAAGATGTAGAAATCTGTAGGCAGCCTCATCAATGTGTCAGTTCAGCAGAATAGAGCAGAGCCTTACAGACAAGCTCAGAGAAGCCCAGTCATGGATTTCTCTTTTCTCTCCTACATTTTAGATGTCAGAATGTCAGATTCCCTTGGTTATGTTTTAATACCATCAGACCTGGTACTGCTTCCTTCCGACAAGCTCTCTCAGCCAGGGTGAGGGGCTGCAGACTGTAATGGCACACTGGCTGTCCAGCCATGCTGAGCAAAGGAGAGTTGAGTAGAGGCACCCAAGTTATTGTTCATCTACACAGATATTTGCAATCATCTTAAGTGTGGTCCTAAAAATAATATTGCTGTGTTAGCCTGTGTCCAAGACTCTGGTAAAGAGGATTACATCTGGTCATGCTACACTGCTTCTGTCTCTGGACTAGCATTTTTCCCATTTGCTTGAGGTCTCTGAGCCCTGCTTTACTGACATTGGAATAAAATTCCCTTCCATTCAAAGAGCACCGCTTTGCAGAACAGCAGTGCAGATGAACGCAAGTTTACATAGCCTCCGGGACAGCTGACTTTGGAGAATGAATAATCTGCGGTTAAATTGGGAGGAACTGCTGTTCTTCATCCCATCATGAGCACAGTCAGCATCTGTAAGACCTTTTCTCCAGTAAACCCTGGCTTTCAGTCTCAGAATTCTTTCTTCTTAGTCAAAATTGCTTTGTTTCTAGTTTTTTGCTATTATCTTTGTATATAGATTGAAGCAGATGGGTAAAATTCATCCTCTGTTGATTCCAAAGACTTTGGTTGAGCAGTAATATGAGACAGGCCTGTATTTAGAAAGCTGATATGGTTAAAATTTTAGGCAGTAAATGATGGTTCAAGATATGCACTGTGTAATTGGAGAGCTGGAGGGAAAGCACAAGTTACACTCACCGTGGAAGCAGGGTATTCAGCACAGCGTGGAGGCATATTCCATCAGGTGATTCAAAAGCATCTACCCTGCCTTGGACTGCTGCCCCAGCTCTTATTATGTACAAATGAGGGGCAGGCCAGGCCATTTCTTCACCAGAGGTGACCGAGACCTGCCCAGCACAGATGCAGGGTTGACCAGGTTAGCAAGATGGGGAGCAGCACCAGGCTGGGCTGGAGACACACTGATTCACTGTTTCCAGCAGGTAATTTTTGTCAGTGCAGCTCCTCAGGCCCTTGTTAGAAGTGAAAACAGCTTTGCCCATGGGCGCATTCTCTGAGGAGAGCAGCTGTTTTCATAGAAACAATTAAAATCTGTACCAAGGAGACATTTTATCAGAGTTCTGGCCAGAACCAACCCCCTCCCTGTTCATCTACTTTGCAGGTGTTTCAAGAGGGAAAGCTGAGAGAAGGAAAAAAGCAAGGCTTAGCCAAAAGTAAGCATGACTAACAAATTACTCATAATTGGGGTTTGTTAATTGCATAGAACCCAATTAAACCTTTCCACATCTGAAATGGAATAACTTATGCTCACAGCAGAGCTATTTAGCTATGAGACATTTCTGGTGACACTTGTCTGTTGATTTGCTGTTAGATAACTTCTTGGCTTGAGGCTAGCAGGACTGAGCTAAGAGACTTTTTGTACATGTGTTTGCAGCGCATTTTCACAAAGAGTTGCCAGAGTTTGGCCCACGATGACTAGTGAGTGGATTTATTACATTATTATTTTAGATTGTTATGTTATTATTATGCATGACTGACATCGTGAAATTCTTATGTTGCAGAACTATGTAGAGTTCATATAAACCAGCAAGCCAGAGAGACATTTTTCATAAAAATTCCAACCTGAAGTGCAAATTTTATGTAACTGAAAAGTCATAATTTTATATAACATCTGCTAGAATGAGAATACCTCCCCAAATATGTTGCCTCAAAGTGGATTTAGAAAAAACCTTTCCTGTGATTCCAAAAAAAAGCAGATGACCAAAACCCCACCATTTCCAAGTGTGTGTGCCTCTTCCCTTCTTAGTTCCAGCTGGGCCCACAAGCGGAAATACCGAAATACCACAGAAATGTAGTTCTTATGGTACTTCCAGCCCCAGCAGAAGAAGGAAGTATTAGAAATCTTCCAATGAATAATGTTTTCATGAGATTTCTAGCTCATCATTGCAAGCTCCAAAAGTTTGAATAATCAACCCAGCTCTGCTTGTCCACCTCGTTGTCAGAAGATTTACCTTTATATTCAATGACTGTTCTGTCTGAGATACAGCTGATGTTCCTTCTAAGCCATAATATATGTTCAGTTTCCCATTATATTGGATTAAGTCTTGTTATGAAAGACAGATTTAACTTTGGCCTTCTATTTCTGATAGCTGCAGGACAGTTGATTTTTGTCTGTTTATTTGTTTGTTTGTTTTCTAGGACAAAGGCAACTACGAGGCTGAGCCGTTTGAATGCCCATGGCAGAAGAGCTGCAGGCAGCAATTTGGGTGCACACCTGTGTGTGAGCAGGTAAGAAACAGTGTCATATAATGGAGAATAAAAAAGTGTACACAGCCTGACCTGCACCTGAACTGGCAATGGCAGAAGAGAGAGGACTTTGAGGATGAGCTGATGAGTAAATGAAGACCCATAAGAAAAGCTGTCTGTCTGGTGCACCCTGACCTTCCTCTAGTAAACAGCTCTTCCTTGTTGTACAGAACTCACTAAGCCCAGACCAGCTGCTCTTCTTATATGGCTCAACCTGTAAGACACTGGGTTTGGTGGCTGGCTGAGCAGACGAGGAGGGCTCACCAGATCAACTTAGGTAGGTCCATATGGTGGTGGCACTATCAGGTACATTTTTCTGTCCTTTCAGAACGGAGCTTTGCTGAAACCTCTGTAAGAAATCAGGTCAGTGTGATCTCACTGAAGAGACTTTCATTGTCACTGGTTGAAATTTCACCACAGACAGATCATGAGATTTTCATGACCTTGTAATTTCTTTTGTGGATGGTGGTTGTGCAACTGATCCCCTGGTAAGATAAGACAACATGAGGGTTTACACAAAGTAGGAAAGTTTACAAGAGATACAGCTTGCCACTCTCCTCCTTTAAAGAGATAACAACTACATTTCAGGCTCAGGAAAAAAACTGAAGCAAAAAACAGTCAAGACTTTTATCCTCTTTTGAGATTGAGTGTGATGCCAGTCCTCTCTCTGTGCTAGGAAGATGACTGGTTGAAAGCAACAATTATCGGCAAACATTTCTTTGCTCCCCAGCAGCTGGTAAATGGATATATTCATGGTGACCACTTTTATGGCAACAGCTTCCTTCCATGTTCCCTTCAGGCTGCTATTGAGCAAGTCTGAGATGGCTGTGAGAGCTACCTTTGCATAGCTAACCTCCCAGGTTAGTGGTAAGAGAGGAAAAAAAGGAAAGCAGAGCTCACTTCCCAGTATTTTGACTAGGAATTTTGAGTAAACATTTCTGTGTCTGTGTTGGAGGATGTGGCTGGACATACACTTTCACCACCTCATATGTGATATTGCTGGACAGATGTCATCTCTACTTTCTGCAGACTGCACTTTTAGCATTTCCCAACCCTCTAATGCCTGCAGACCCAGGCTGTTATTTTGTTCAGTGCAGACTGTCACAGAGGGAAACGCGTGCTCAAGCAGAAACATTACTTTTGTTCTTGTGCTTTTGTTCCTCTCGTTTAAAATGTGAACATATCTGCTTGCTTTTTTGTGTGGAAACCAGTCTTAACTATTTCCTGAGTTAGAAGTCAGAAGAGACACAGACCTTTGAAACATTTTCTTGGTGTGTGGGCAAAAACTAGCAATAACTTTGTGATAAGGTATATGACCAATTCTTGCTGGTACTCAGATTGCAAACAGTTTTGGCTGCTTGCAGTCACAAATGCTTTGTCCATTTCTTCTTTCTTGTGCACCTAATGTAAGATCTTGTGAGCGTTTATATTCACTTAAAAATAAAACACAAAGCTCTTTTGCTGACCATGTGAAATTCTTTAAGAGCAGATGCATGCATACACACACACACACACAAGTGTGCACACATCCACACACACATATATAGCTTAGGAAAGAAATATTTTCTTTAATAGCATGGCTTGTATGGACAATAAAAAGCCCACTAAATATAGTTATTATTATAAGTTCCCGTAATACATCTTAGGTTTCAGAAATTTAGAACCTGGCTCTAAAAAGTGACTTTTGATACCCCTGAGAGTATAATTTTTCCTTAAAAAAAGAAGAATATGTGTTGAACTGGCCACTGATTTTCCCTCTGACAGGAAGCCTTTCCATAAATGTTGGGTACAATGATGTGTTTATTAGTTTTGGTTCACTACTCTGGTTAATAGCTCCCTCTCTCTCTTTTGAGTGCAGAGATATGTTCTGGGATGCATTGCACATTCCTCCTCTTAAAAATTACATCAGAAAACAACAGACTTGGCAATAAAATAGGGGAAAGAGGATGTTTGTTTGGGCGTGATTTGGGGTTAGCCTCCTGTTCCGAAATCTTGTGATGGGAAGAATGTTGAACCCTTTATGAAGTATGCCCTTCATAAATAGACTGAAGGGATCTTTACATGCTTCAGAGCTGAACGGGATGGCTAAGGTAAGGAAAGCCTGAGAGTGTGCACTGTGATGGTGAGAGCTGCAGCCGGCTGGGAAGCAAGCACAGAGTGCCATGCCCAGAGCAGGGGTGTGGGGCCTCATGCACAGCTAAATCATCTAGGATGAAGAGATGAGCCAGCAGTGACAGACAATGGTTACTATCCAGCAAGGCCTAGGTGGCCTGTGGTTTAATAGCTGACAGTTCCTCCCTAGCAAGCGGTGTGTCCATAAAATCATCTGGAAAGCAATCGGGCTGCTTGTCACTGCTGGAGTTAATAACCATCTTGGAGCTGCCTTGGGCAAGGCAATAAACTGTGCTCATAGCTGCAGATGGGGTCATTTCCCAGGTCTGGTCACAGGCACGGGAAGGTTGTACTGCTCCCACAGCTTTGTACCGCTTTTTTAAGTAGGCAGAAGAAGGCTGACTGTAAATTTGGCTTCTTTCATTCTTCATGAGCTGACTGATTAGATCTGAGATTTCTGGGGAACAAAAGGATAATTTCAAAGCAAAATGGGGAAGTTCCTGGCCTTTGCATGCTTCTGGGCTGTTTCAAGGTATTTTGCAGAATAAATTGATCTGGACCTATCTTGCAGTCTTTTCTTCTTACTTGTATGGGCAAGTTGGGAAAAGTTTTACTGGAATCACTCATCTGCTTTCAAGGAGGTTACTCTGGGTTAAGAGGAGTGCTGAAGTTCAGTACTGTTCCCAGGCTGGAAGCCTACTCTTTTGAAAAAATTTTTGCTTAAGGCTGTTCAGCTCAGGATGTCTGCCTGTTCCCCTTTAGAGAGACTTGGGGAAATATTCTAAAAGGTGTGTGTGAAATTTATGTTGTGCCCCTTAAGAGATACTTATGAGAGTTTATGCTCTTGGATCTTGAACTCTCATCTGATGCTGTATTAGTCAGCATGCAGGAATAGGATCACAAAACCATGGAGAAAATTTTTGGATCTGTCCAAGTTTCTGTGATAAATGTGAGAGGTCAGTTTAAAAAGAAGCTCACTATTTTTCTGCAAGAGGTGAAAGACAGCTGTATCATCTATTTCTTAAGAGTTGGTGTCTCTAAAGATGTGGGGTAGATCATGAAAAAACTATTGGTGTTACCAGTGATGACGGGAGGACAGGAAAACTTCAGAAGGAAAGTTTAGGAAATGACTTCTGATCACATGGATCTCAGCAGAAAGCTAAGCAGGCTAATTGTCTGAGTAATTTAGGGAGTTATACAAGGGAAGATAAAAAGTCAGGAGAGAGAGAATTATCAGGAAAAAGGCACATGTTTACAAGTGGATGAGGTGACTACAAGAGAAGGTGTAGGAGATGACCTTTGTTAGCACTCATAACTGAGTGGTGAGGAGCTGGGTTTGCCAAAACAGACATGGATAGATTGGCTAGTTGGGTCGGGGAAGAACTAGAAGAAGGCATAGTCATGAAACCAGTGGGAGAGGGACAGGCCATGGTGGACTGGATCATGGAAGATAAGAGTAGAACAGTCTTGAGAAGAGGAAATAAAGAACAATTACCAACTCTGCAGGTAAAGTTGGCTGAAACAGGTCTGTTTGAAAGTACACCCACAGTGGTGACAGAGTTCCTGCTGCTTTGAGGAACATGTGTTCCCTCAAAAGAAAATTGAAGCACACAAACACATTTTTATGCTCTCCCAACAACACTAACATAGTGCAGAGAATTCAGTCCATGTCTTCAGTGATGCTTCTAGAAATTGACTTCTGCCAATTAAGTCCACATGTAATTCCACCTAAATGCCGCTGTAACTGGCACAGTAGAAGTGCTGAGACAGGTGGAGATGGGCCTTGTGCAATGAGAGGTAAGATTTGGCATGTTACCTGTACCACAAGCAAATGTCTCAACTGTGTGCTGTAGTTCCTGTGGTCTGCCTGCTGCTCTTGGGAATGTTACAATGGCTTTCAGTGCAAAAAGGAACAAATATGTCCAGACTTGTAGCTGCATAATAAGCCCTCACAGAGTCTTCCAGACAGTATTTTGATGGTGTATTTAGAAAGTCTTTCAAATATGACCTTTCAACTACTGATGCCATCCTGTAACTTTCACAGAAACGACTGTGTCAACTGCATCACATGTCTGAAGCTAGACTGATTTTCAGCCATGTGATGCTATTTTATCACCCTCAGGACAAAGGTTAAGTCCTTTCTTTCTTTTCTTTGTTAGGCACCACTTTCTTTGGTCCTCTTACTTTGATAACTGCTGAAATTCCTGAGGACCACAGAGTCAAGAGTTTCTATAATCCACTGTGTGCTTCTCCAGTGAAGAACCCTGCTGGTGTGCTTCATGTAACAGAAATACCTTCACACAATGAAGCAATCATTCTTCCCTGTCAGGGTCTGAATGTCTTGATTCTCATCCTGCAGTAGGTTTGGCAGGCAACAAATCCCCCAGTTTGCACAGGGCAGTGGCCAACATAATCTTTCTGCATTTTAAAACATTCTTTAATGCTAGTATCTCTGCACTCAAATGGTAATTTTAGCTGACATAGGGTTTTGTAGAATATTTGAATTGTAGCCTATTGAAACTCTACCACACTGAATTTATGAATAACTTTATTGCAGTATAAATGTGTTATTTTTCCCTTTATTTATTATTGTATGAGCATGTTTTCAATACCTGTTCTGTGACTTATTTGGAAGCTATTGTTTCTTTTTCTTTAGATGGGGGCATGTGCATTATTGAAAGCTTGAATACAAAGTGGGTAGCATTGAGATAAAGACTCATAGTTTTTATATCAACCTAATCAAGCCTGTGGACTGAATGGACAGAAGAAAATAAATTTAGTACTATATTGCATATTATATGATGATGTAATTAAGTAGATGGACAAGTGTTGGATGCACAGCTGGACTAAAGTAAATTTACTGAAGCTGAGGATATTTCCTGTGTGTTTTTTCACTCTAGACTTCAAGATTGCATATGCAAAAATTCAGTCTCTCCCTAAGTGAAAACCAATGTAAAATTAATCACACTTCGTAACAGAAAAGGTATGAAGTAGGTCAGGTTTAAAATCTGAGTTCTAAATATTCCCTTTTCTGCCAGTTCTGGAGAACACACAAGAAAAACCAGGAGCAAACCCCAACACTAACAGCAACTATCCAAAACTTGGACAGATACTATGCAAAAATCTAATACTAAAAAAGGAATTATGGCAACACAACTTGCTATTTGCAGCATACATTAGCCATGCTGGATGCCCACCTGGGCATGAGGGATGTGATGCCTGGCTGAGCAGTGGCGTGTCCCCACTGCTGGTGCTGATGCTGCTCTGCTTTGCTGACACTGGTAGAGACTGAATTGAGGGGACCTGTTGAGCCTGCCAGAGCACAGGGCTGTCTCTGGGCACCAGGCTGGGGCTTGGCAAGAGGAAAGGCAGCTACACTTGTCCCTGTGCCACCTGTCACCTTGTTCCCCTACCACTTAAGACCACCGGGGCCATCCAGCCCATACCCACTACCAATGGGGATGGTCCTTCCTGGCCTTGTGCCCCAAGCACTGGATATTTGGGTTTTAGTGATAGTGAGGAAGGTGTTGGGGCAGAGAGGGGAATGTGGGTGAGGGTGGACAATGAGAATTGGCATCAGAGGAGACCTGAGGGATGGATTTGTCTCAGGATGTGGCTTAATGGTTTCTCCCAATTCA
Organism: Falcunculus frontatus; assembly: GCA_013398115.1. Classification (NCBI taxonomy): domain Eukaryota; kingdom Metazoa; phylum Chordata; class Aves; order Passeriformes; genus Falcunculus; species Falcunculus frontatus. The sequence goes on along the minus strand of VZRV01010927.1, from coordinate 1,376,288 downwards.
CAGCTGCATAACTTGTGCTGGAGTCAGGTTTATAATATCTCAGGCATGTGATTCACATGAGTGTAAAGGCCACTGGATACAATTACACATTTATTTTTACCTACCACTAAGGGAATTTCCATTCAGTACGAAGTGAGCTGGTTGCCCTTGCTCTGTACTGTTTCACTAGTATTTTTCCTGACAATTCATGTCTAAGAAACACAAGACAGAAAGGGACTTAATGTTATGTGAAAGGATTTTCCTAGGGTAACTGTATTCAGTCTTTGCTCAAACTGAACGAATAACTTTGATCTGTCAACTGTGAAAAGTAAACTGGGTGCGACCTTCCGTCATCGGCTAATCGTCTCACTTAATGACATCTGTTAACTTTGTTCTGATATTAGATCATGGTCTTTCTTTGTACTGTCAAGATTTTTCATTCAAGGTCTAATTATTTCACTTTATGCGTATACAGATATCTTGGGAGTCAGTTGCACCTAGTATGAAGATAATTTTTTCTATTTTGAATCTCAAAAACTGATCACAGTGGTCAGATCGACGTGGCCTTTTAATGGATAAAATACGCCAGCTTAAAGCCCAGCATTGTATCTCAGTCCCTCTCTTCCCTTCAGTTTATTTTAGGCACTGTATTTACTTTTATTCTTAAGTGAGGGAGAAGGAGAAAAAGGGAGAATTGTTTCTGTCCCAGTAAAGTTTGATAATTCAATACTTGAAAATTTGATTGATTTGACTTGTTGCACACATCCAAACTGGCCCACAGGAAGGAAGAAGAAAATACAGGTTTTCAGTCTGTCCCTTTCCCTTTCAAAGTTTTTTTTTTAACCTTTTAATAGTGACAGAGGCATGGGTAGATGACATTTTGGGGGATTAATGGCCATTTGGGGTTAATGCTCTAAGGCCCTCTGTCCCTCAGCTCTTTCCAAACAGTGTTTAATCTCCAGGGGAATGTATGTGCCCTGATCGCTACTCCTGATAATGCTCATCCTTATGGTACAGATCAAAACATGTAGACTTATTGTAGTAATGGCTGTGTTCTCACCTCCCAGGCTTTGTTCAGTTCAGTCAGCCACAGCTTAAGCCCCTGGTATCTGGTCACATTCAGTTCAACATGCTTTTTCTCCCTTGGGTCCAATCCTCAATGTGTCCAGTGTTGCTCACCAGTGTTTGCGAACACTGTTTTCTCCTCCAGTAACTCTAGGGAAATTTCCCCTTAGAATGTTGGGGCACTCAGTTCCCTCTGCCTCTACTGTGCAGTAGCACTGCGGGGTGTGTGGGCCACTGAAAAGCACAAAGGCAGGGAGTGAAAACTCGCTTTTGGGGTGAGGGGACATTGGTAGGTGGCCAGATAGATGGCAGGAGAAGCGTTGCACAACCATGAGCTCTTGTACCTGTTTTCTTTTTCTGTCTCCAGCCAACTCTTCACTTGTTACTATGCTGTACTCTCTTCTTTGCCAGGTTCAGGTGAAAGTAAAATGGTCAGTTAAGTGAATTGCACCATCTGTAGAAGACCTGTGCCTGTCAGTAAGTCAGCCCATACTGACCAGGTGAGTAGGTCTAATATTTTTCAGATGATTTCCCAGGGATAGCAAAGGATTACAAGTTGCAGAATACCACATCGGCTCTTAAAGATAGGCCAGGTGCTGTCTCTGTATTAGGGGATTGTTTTCTTGGTTATATTTCTTAGTACATTGTATGGTCTACTTTTCCATTTCTGAAGCAGTTTATACTACCTCACCTCCTTTGGGAGATTATTCCAGAGTCTAGTAGTCCTCACTGGGATTTAGCGTCATTCCAATTAGCATTTCATGCATTTGAAGCAGGAGTGTCTAGCTCAGTGTCTGGTTATAAGTAACATTCACAGGTAAGAAAAAATGTATGGAAGGTATCAAGACTGCTACATGTAAAGGCTTTAAATTCTGAGAATCTGAAATAAATGTTTCAGTACATTCCCGACTCTTCAAAAACATATCACATGCTGAGAAGTAATAGACTGAAAAAAATAAAAGCTCAGTGGTCATATTTTCTACTTCTGTCCCATGTTTGAGACAATGTAATATTTTTATGTGGTATCTAATCTCTCTGTGAGCAGCACTGTGAGCTGTCCTCTGGGTTTTCAGCATGCATTCTTTCCACTTTAGGAAAATGATTGTGTCTTATAAGCTCTTATAAGGAAATATCGTCACTGTTAGATCTTTATGGTCAGTTAAAAGCGTTTGAATGGGTGCAAGTATTTGATTTTAATTTCATAGAGTAGGAGGTTTTCTTTTTGTTTATAGCTATCAAAAATGCTATCTTTTTAGTTTATTTTTGGTCTTGATAGGACTTTTAAATACAACAGTTACTAAGTAAGTGATATTATGTTACATTTTCACAACAGTTTATTATACATACATACAACTTTTCACAGCTTCCCAAGTGGTTGTTTTCTTTATTCACTCTTTCAATGATTGTGATGGGCTGCTGTAGAATTAGCAAAGCATATAATCACTGATCCCTTTTGAGTATATTCCCAAATCTAGTTTGAAAGCATGGAGGCTATTCCTGTAATTCTTAATGAACTCCAGCCACTCTTGATGACAATAAAATAAAAAGCAAAGCCATTAGAAACTTGCCAGAACAGTGGAATGATAGCCACTCAGAGCTATTGGGAGGTGCAGGGCTATTTGGAAACAAATGATTATTTCATCAGCAGCAGAGTAAAATAAGCTGCACAGAACTACTCTACTTTTTTTCCCCCTTAAACTCTTCCTCCTCTTTTTTCTCTCCCTCTTTCATGCTGACCATATTTACCAAAAAAAGCCTAGAAATCAAGCATGTGGAGATTTCGTTCACACACATAAGAGAGGGAGACTTTCATCATGGAATTAGTAGCTAAGCTTTCTCTCTTATCCCATTTCCAAGTGCACCTTTGCTTGCTCACTTTATAGAAACATCCACTATTCTTGGAGAAAAAATATCCAGTATTAAGTAAGCATTCTAAATTAGCATGAGTACTGACTTTCCTAGGGGAATACATTTAAAAAAAAATGTAACTTCCAGCCTTATTTTGCTTTTAAGTATTTTACCTGTCTATTGCATGTTGATTTTAACCATCTCATGTACTGTGTAATAATATGAGTTGGTTCATTGTTCTGTATTTGCCAACAGAACATTCAGGTTCCGTTTTGTTCTGTTCTCTTCTTTATTTGAAAAAAACCCCAAAACACCATGAACTTTATCTTGCTCAACCTGAGAAGCCCATAAGACACAATCACTGACATTTAGGGGTCTGCCAAGAACTTCTTCCCGACAGGTCCAGTATCAAAGAGCCAGACAGACTGTGTCTTTGATGCGAGCTACAGGAATTGATAAAGGAGATAAACACAACTGGAAAGTTTGAATCCAGTTGATGGAATCCCTCTCAGTGACTGAAAGCCATTTCAGGGCTGTCCTTTTTCTTCAAGTGTCCTGTTTAAAATTATGAGAACGCCACTGAAAGAGATGTTGGTGGGAGCTGCCGGGTGAAAACAGGACTGTTGCCACCACTAGATCTGGTCAGACATAGCTTGTCTAGAATAATTTAAAAACCCTTAAATTCCAGCACATTGCTGGGTACCTGTTATTGTGCTGCATCTCTCTCTTGCAGTGAATAAAATGTCACTGCATTTTTTTAAGTTCTTGTTCTAGTGAATCCTGTTGGCTTGTACATATCCAGGACAGGGAGAGTCAAGCTGACCCTTCCTGACAGGCAGAAACAGCACACAGGCACAGGCTGTAAACATTGGAAAGCTGCCATGTCCACTCCCGGAGGACGAGGAGGCAGGAATATAAGAGCAGTTAAGCTGGGCTGGGCCACAGGGCAAATACCCAGCAATGACCACAGTGAGTGCTTTGGGGAGAGTATAAAAAGGGAGTGACATAAAGTGACTGGGGTTAGACAAGGAGTTCAGATATTTCCCTTTCTACAAGACAGGAAGAAATATCATAAACAGTATCATAAACAGAAACACTTAAGACTGCCCTCTGCACTGCATGCATGTGTGCATGTGGCAAATGAAATCCCATGAAGGAAAGTTTTGGAAAAGAAAAAAGGCCAGGAGGAGAAAGCTATCATAGCTCCCAATATTATTATCAGAAAAAAAAATCCCACAACCCAATCCTCCAGAGCACTCACTTATCTTTGCAAAGCCTATACAGTGAGTTATTCAGCTCTAAGAGATATCCTCTGAGTGAAGTGACTCATCCTGGATCTTTCAGCTGTTCACACACAGGTGAGTAGGTTCCTACAGGATACCTTGCTTACCTGATGTATTCTGGAAGTTAGTTAGTAGGAAAAGGCAATGTTTTTTACCCAGGAACACAGACCTTGCCTTGGATATCTGCAATTTCAGATGAAAAAAACTTTAAGTTCTATTTTAGATACTTCCCTGATAGCAAAGTGGGTAAGACTTGATGCAGGGCGGGGGAGTGGGACGAAGCACAATCTTGTCTTGACAGAAAGTGCTGGTAGAGGATACAGCCATGAAGGTCCAAAACTGCTTGGATATCCTGTAAAAGGTGATGACCATATGGAACTCAAACACGGAGAAGAGCTTAGGAACTTCATGGGGTAGAGGGAAGAACCAAATCCTTGAAGAAGCTCTCTTTGCATTAGGATGAGGTAATAATGAACAAACCTTCTGTGAGAAGACACTACACAGAAATAGCAATTATGAGCACCTTAAGGAAACTGAGAATCTTGATCTATTTTTGCTTCAGAATGCAGGGAAGGGTGGGCATGAGAGTCACAACATTGGTCACGTGCCAAAAGGTGAACCTGGCCTGACAGGTGCGATGAATGGAGTTCTTGCTGTTAAACAATATGCTCATGAGCAGGGCAAGGAAAGTTTTACTTCAATTCCAAGATGTACCAAACACGCAAATCATGAGATTTGGGATGATGATGCTCACTTGGAGTAATTGACTTAAACTAGACTGAGTCTTCTCTTCCAGAAGCTCAGTGCATATAGGCTATTCTCTACACTATCATTCCTGTTGAATCTTTACAGACCTTCGCTTTTCTGATGAGTCTTTTGCTTTTTTTTCTCTTATTCTCCCCATGATGCTGTCTCTACTTCCTTTAAATTCTTTCTCCTTGTTGCATTTTTCTACAAACACCTTGGAAATTTTGTCTGAGGTATCCTTACTTTCTGGGGAGTTGACCTGATTTACTGAGTTTATTAAGACTTGCTCTTCTTCTCCATCTTACCCCCTCTCGCTTGGTGTAATACTGCCTTTTTCTGCTGTTTATGTCATTGATTCCTGGTGTAACCCATGTGGATTATTTTTGGCCACATCTTCTTTTCTGTGTTCTGGCTTTTGTCTCTTCTTTCTGTTGAATTCAGTGAGATCATGTGCCTCAAGTAAACAGAATAGGCCAAATTCTTGTCTGTATTTTCTGCTTCAACTACCTGGTCTCAAGACTCTCTTATCACCATGAATACTTTAAGTTACAGGTATCTGAACAGGTGCCTTTATCTGCCTCATTTGTAAACTGAACAGTTAGGACATTTTAAATTATTCACCAGTGTTAACCAATATTAGAGCTGAACAACCTCAATCAACAAACCGTTTTTTTTCTTTTACTGAGTTCATCGAAATACAACTCATAAAATGTCATCATTGCAAAAAGGCTGGTTCTAAAACTTTGTTTTTATGGTATTGAATGTCACATTACTTCCAAAAATATATAGGATGGTTTGCAATTCTTTTGGGTACTCAGCCACCCTTCGCATTGCTGGATTTCAGAAGAGTGGTGGGTTTTTATCTTTTTGACTACGTAAGTGTAGGGTCTTTATACAGATTATCTAAAGTACAGGTATGAGCTCAGATGAGAGATTTTAGCATTCACATTTCTCTTTGATTTCAAAGTAATCCGAAGCTGCCCAGAGCCTTAGAGGAGTGAGTTTTTGTGCTGTATTTCTGGTACATCCTGGTTGGTAGTTAATTGCTCTCACAGGGATAAGTTGGGCTGTAACTGCCCTCACCCCAGAGTCTGTCTGAGTGTGAGTCAAAGTCCCAGCTCACTTGTTCTCTCTGACTTTTCTGCAATGGATGATGGGTGTCTTTTAGCAATTAGCAATAAAAAATGATCATGTGGATATAATATCATGAAGCAGAAAAGAGCGTTTCTAAGGAGTCAGTTCTACTGTGCCATCAGGTTGTTTTTCTCTCCCAAATATGTCTTCATTTGAATGGGGTAAAGCACAGATAGGTAAATAGTGGACATGCTCTGAGACAGACTTGGCTGAAGCCACTGATTTCCATCTCAGTATCACAGCGGTAACCTTGGCCTAATGCTTGACTTGAAAAAGTGCCCCCTGTAATGAAGCAGAATATGGGCAAATACCTCATGATTGATCTTGTGTAAGTTGCAAGGGGACTGATCTCCCATCCAGAGGAGACCTAGCTGAGAGGTTACAGTCTCTTTTATGCTAAGCTGGTGTTGAAAAATATCCATTATCTCCTGAAAAAGTTTAGGGAGTTTTGCTGTGCTCTGAGAAGGTACACCGACCCTTGAGCAGATGATCCTGATCCTTTCATGCCACCTGAGTAGTTCAGAAACTAGGTACTTGGTCTGCAGATGTCCATCAGGTACAGACTGCCCTACTGAGTGGGTATTATCAACTAGCAGAGAAATCATGGAGGTGCCTCTGGCCTCATGCAGCCAGGACACACGATGGAGCCTGCCTGGCCATCCCAGCCCTCCTAGGCTGCTGTGACTTTCCTCTGCAACCATCATTTGAAATCCTGTGCACTGGAGGGCACGTCCAAGACTGCCAGGCATGTATGTCCAAGTGAGACAAGGTGTGATGATTAACACCCTGGAAAAAAAAGACACAAAAGTGAGGAGGCTTTGTGCTCCTCTGGGTACCATCACAGCCACTTGAAGTGGATGAATTATCTTGGCATAATATGCAGCTCCTGGAGACTTCATACTGCCTGGAGCCTTATGCTGTTCCCACTAGGGGCTTGCATTCAAACAGCACATAAATGCAAAGTCTCACCCCAAGAAATCCCTCTTTCTCCTTGCGGAGAAATCCCTTTCTCCTTTCTCTACCCCCAATCCCACCCCGCTGTGCAGCACACAGAGTTCTCTGCAAGCACAGTCTGTGCACCAAGTCCAGGCTATAAGTGATTTGGTCGAAGACACAATATTTACAGGCTCTCAGGAGGCTTATTGGAAAAATCTGTGAATTAATTAATGCATAATAAGACAGCACAGTATCTTCAAGGGTTTCTTGTAGCCTTCTCCTAGAGCTTGGGTTTAATATTTCTCTTTACAGCAGTCATCTCCATATATCTTCTGTAATGTGGTGGAATCAGTGCCTTGGAGAATTTTTTTTGAATTCTAGTTGTCAGACAGCTATGGACCAATTAATCTAAAAGTATGCACATTTGGGGATGATATTCTCCAGTGACTCAGCAATGTAACAGATGGCAAAATATTTCATATTTATTTCCATTCCATTTCTATATTGGAAATGAACCCAGACATTTTATTTTTTTTGACAGTCAGACAACATCTGTTGAGAACGCTGTCAGCTGAATTACAACCTCGCTGGCAGGTAGTTGGGCAGACAGCATGAATTGCTTTCAGCTATTCTGTATGTGGTTAAATCTCTTTTTCTACTACGTTACTTTCATTATAACTGCTGGATTTATGGATGTTGACTGGCTTTACATTGTATCACTGAGAGTTTAAGTTTAGTCACATAAAGATTTGATGCATGAAGATGCTGAGCATTAAGTTGTGATATCAATGGATTTATTTGTACTCATTCCTTAGCCAAGACCAATTAAAGGAAGGGATATTTTGGAGGGAACAGGCCAGGAGCTTGGAGGAGATGCACTTCACTGCCATGGAAGGAACTCAAGTGTGGGAGTGACTTGGAGGATTTAGTCCCAGGAGCTGGTGTAGTCCAGACATATCGCAGTCTGAGATATCTGAGCTGAGTGAGAGGCTGCCAAAGTGCTCTCTCTCCTGGTGCAAGCAGCATACTAGACTTCTGGCAGTTCCCAAACAATTCTTCCTGGGGAAGCAGGTGTGGAAGTTGAGGCCTTCCATGGTGAGAGGATGAGGAGCCTGAGCACTGGAGGAAGCCTGATCTGAGGGAAGGGATTTGGTATTTTTGTGCAAAGATTGAAACTCCCAGAGCAGCAGAATTAGCAGTTTCATCTAGGCTTGTTGTCCTGTCTCTTGTATGCCTTCTCTCAATGCAGTAAACTCTGTTCCTGCCCTCCTGAGCACTATTCCCACTGCCAGTCTACTCTGCAACAGCACAGTCAATTCTGCCTCTGGTGCTATTCCCCCTCTACAGTACTCTAAGCTCTCTTATGTTTTTTCTGCTGTTGAGCAAGACTCTGTGTGTGATGATCAGAGACACATAGATATTAATTTTCTAGAGAACATATGGCCGTGGACTGGCCAGCTGCTGCCAAACAGATTGAACAACAGCTGAGTTTTTCTCCCATTTCCATCAGACATTTCAGATTTTCAGCAAATATGTGTGAGTGTCCTCTAAGATGTCTACTGTCTGCCAAATGCAATTAGGGTAAACTGATGGACAGATCGGACAGACAGGGTAAGCATAGTTGTGGAAAACTAGGTTAAGAATCACAGTAAACAAGTGAGTAATGAGGGAAATATTTGCAAAACATTAGTTTAATTCCTTGGGCTCTATGCTATGCTTTAACTGACTTTATTCAGCTTCTTCTTTGGGAAAGGAATTAGATGTTCTTCTCTGTTTATTTGGTACTTAACATAATTTGCACACAGCGTACATATGAAGTCAGACTGGTTACATCCACTCAACCATATGCATATATGTGTATTTATACACGTGTACAAAGATAACCAAACCCAAGGGTGATCACTGCTGTTAGTTATTAAAAACTTGAAGTTTTAAAAAAGTTTGAAGTTTCTAAACAGGATTGCTCTGTCAAACTGGATAAAAGTAGAGTATACAAGTAGATAAAGTGGAAAACACAGACTTAAGTGATGGGTTTAAGCAAAGAAATGTGCTGATGCCTTAGTGCCTGTCTACAGGTACCAGTCCGGATGCCTCGCAAGTGACAGACTGTATGTGACAATGGAATGACAAGTTGTTGAGCCTCAGGTAAGGCTTGGTGATTGCCCCAGTCTGTTCATGTACTGTGGGACAAACAGAAGAAAGCATGGAATACTGGTGGTTTCTTTTGTGGAGTGAAACTAAGGCACTTGCATTTGCCAGGAGCTGAGCCTGCTAATAGAGATGACTCGTAGGTCAGAGGCTCTGGATGTCCTGCCTTGTGCTCTACCTGTGAGCTCTTGCCAAAACTTGGAGGAACTTTATGTTCTGCATTGCTCACTTGTGTAAAAATAAGAATCCAAGCAACTACTCTTTCTTTAATTTTCTCGGTAACACTGAAGTTTGCTGCACAGTCATTGTCACTGCATAAAGGTCCAGACAAAGACCTCTGTATGTATTCAAGGCCTCCATCATAAAATGATTCTTGTTATTTTCCACTAGCTCCAGTGCTATAGATTAGCCCATACATTTCAAGAAACCACATAAATTGCCAATTTTACTCAGAAAAATTGAATGTCTATTTGGTCCCTCTCCATGTCAAAAATTATATTTCTGGTTGCTAAACAGAAGTTTGTTTATTTGCAGGTGGAAACTGCAAATAAATACTTAAACATGTGCAATACGGCACTGCCATCAAGTAGCCAACTAAACTATAGATTTAAGGCTTCTTAAAAATGTGCTAAAATATTCTCCTGGAAGCCCTCCCTTTATTCTCTTTTTCTTTCTTTTTTTTTTTTTTTTGGTGCATCAGAGGATGGCTTGAGTTTTATTACTGTCTTATGCATCACATTACAACCTGATGGCCACAATCTGGCAAATTTCTTACTGTAATAAATCTTTTTTTGAGCTTTGTTGATTAGCAAGGCATTATTTGTGTGGAAAGAATTTCAGAAACAAGGGGGAATTTTTTGTTTTAGATGTTATTCTAATTGAGCCATGGTTACAGTTCTTCACAGATACTTTTTTTTGCTGTTGTTTTATTAGGTTATGAAGGTTTTAAGACAAAAGGTGGTGCTCCTTTTAACCAGGAAACACAGCACTGTTTAAATTTTGCAAAACAAAGAAGTTCAGAAGTCTTCATGGCCACTGACCACCTGCTGAAATGATCTGTGGGTGAATCACTTGCTGATCCAAAATCACCTGGGGCGAAATTTTCCTTTAAAGCTAACCCACATATTTTAGGATGCAAAATCACATCATGTCTTTAATAAATTCTCAATCTCTTGTCCAAAAGTTTGAAGAATGATGAACTACCTCCAAGACAATAAAAGTGCAAAAAACTAACCTTCATGACATCTTTGTCAACCCCATTATGGTGGGCATAAAGTTGCAGACCTGGTACAAGGACTATGAGGTGGCTGCCAGATGGACTCAGTTCCATATACACTGTGTCTACAAATAAATAATTGTAATAGGAATATGCCATTTTCCATCTGTAATAAAAAGATGGGAAATAAAATAATTTAATATAAAAAGCCAGTTAAAAGGGTGTTCCACCTCCTCTGGAAACAGGGAGGTGAAAACTCTTAGCAGTCAGAAGTATTTAGTAGCTGGAAAGAATGGGGTTGCCATTATTGACACAACCCTACAAGGCTGAAAGAGAAAAACATGCATGAAAAAGCTGCCGAGCATGAAATCCAAACTTCATCTGTCATGTAGTCTGTTTAAAGCAATGTCTTGTCTTCCACAGGAAATCAGTAGAGCTGGAGGACTTAGCACTACCTAGACAGTGTCAACAAAAGTAGCAATGAAAAATAGTGTGGATCAAGGGGTGACACGTACAGATCTTGTAGCTAGAGTTCAGGGAGTTGCTGCAGACAAGTATGTCCTTTTAAGTGCCCTTCTCACATCCCTTAGATAAAAACAACGCAGAGGAGTAATCTCAAGAGGAATATAGTTCTCTCTAAATGTGAAAGATATTAAGCAAACATTCTTCTGCCCATAGAGACTGTAAAAGCGCTTCTTACTGTAAAGTTTGCATGCCATCTCCTGTTTCTGTACTTATATGAAGAAAGCAAAGTCTAACAGAAGTTTAGGAATCACATGGGAAAGACCTGCTTTTGTCTGTGGATCTTTCAGACCATGGGAAGCCTTCTGGGCCAAGAAGAATGTGAAATATTCCCTTGGTTGGGCTTGACCTTCGTTCTGCCTTTCTCAGACCACTTGTTGACACCGATTTTGTCATACCAGAACATGGCTGGAATATGGTGATTTTACCAGAGTGTAACTAAAATAAAAACCCTATGAGGATGATGTGTCTGTGCTCTTATCAATAGTTATACTATGTTTTTCTTTCTTATCTTTCCTATACTGCTATGGAGAGAGGTAAGTTCAGTCTATGAGAGAGGGTACTGCATGCAAGTTGGGTGTGAGGCAATGCAAGGCAAAGGCTCGATGAAGTCTGTAGCAAAGAACAGGAGGCATCACTGATGTGGGATTTTGCAGGTAAGAAGCCAAAATGTAAACCAGTTTCACTTACATTCTTCCAAAACCAATTAAATACAGTAAATTCTGTCTAGTGTAAATTAGTAATATTGTGATTTGGAGGAGCAAAACTCCAGTAAGAAGAGTGGCTGAGCACAGGTGAGGTGGGAGCTGATGAAGCAGTGAAATTAAAGGAGTTTCTCTTGTCTTGTTGCTGGCAATCTGAGGAGTGAGATTATCAATGTGACATTTCTCATCTGTACTTCAGGTTTGTTAGTTTGTTATTCTGTTTTATTTGTTCGTACAACAAATGAATGCATCCTGTTCAGTGGGACAGTTGGGAGTCTTGCCTGTTACTGCCTGACCAGCTCAAATTGCCACTGACCTGCCTCGTACTCCTGCAAGCAATTACAGCAGTACAAAGCAAATGCAAAGCTCTCAGTCTGCACACCTTCCTGCATGACAGTGAGGTGAAGTCAAGCTGTAAAAAAAAGATCCCCTCCATAGACTTCAGCTGATTTTGCAAATAGATTGGAGGAAGAAATAGGATATGTGTTGCCTGGCTGACAGCGTGGAAATAACACTGACCTTGCCAACACTTGTACCTGAGCCAACCTGTCTGCATGTGAACTGTCTTCTAGAAATCGCTGAAATACTTTATTTTTTCAGAGCAAATATGTATTTGAAGGACTGAACCAATACAGCAACTTCAGGTGTTAGTCATGTAGTCAGTCAACTCCCCTCAAAAAATTTAAGAGACAAGGCTGTGGTTCTGCTTTCTTGCTTCACCTGGAAGAGCAGGGCAGGCATGTGAGCAGGCAGCAGCTGATCCAGAAGATCCTCTGAAAGCTATCTGATGCTGACTGTTCTCCCATGGGACTGGTAACACCACTGTGCTCAACAGGCACGACATGGCTGGTGTGGGTCTGTAGGAGCCAAGGTCTGTGTGGGCCATGCTCTCTGAGGTGCCCCATTTGCCTCCAGCGTGATGATACCTCTGTAACACAGGCAGACAGAACTGAAGTGTGGGGACACAAATGTCTGAGCTAACAACCTTACAAATTGAGCTCCTTGCATTAAGCAAAGAAGCTTTAAATTGCACAGAATTCACATTGTTGTCTGCTTCAAATTTCAAAGATACACCTACAGAAGCTGTTTTAATACTTTACATATTGAACAATCACCATGTGTCCTTCAAAGTCCTGTTTCTGTGCCTGAGCTACTCTTCCTGGGCTATTTGGGATTGAGGCTGCTGTACGCATGTTTAAAAGTCAGTATGTGTAGATTAGAATGAGAAACACATGAAATGTGTAAGTGTTTAGAATTTTTATTTAATTTCAACCTTAAATGTTCAGGTGTTGTTTAATTAAAATTGTTTCACCTCAATTATTGCACCTAACCACAGAGAATCAGATTGCAGACAAACTTAAAAGTTTTTTTTAAAGACTGTGTTTGCCTTTTTTTTTTCTTTCACTGTATCTTGAGATATCCTTCTGTTAGAATGTGGTGTAGGATTCCCTTTATGACATTCTGGTGCATTGTTGTGAAAGGAATTATCATGTTGCAAATTCAATAACCTGCCTTCAGGATCAGTTAGCAAGAAATCATAGGTCATAAAGGAACAAAACCTTGTTAAACTTTATATCCTCAGTAACAAAGCAGGAAGGGTAAGAGGAGTTCCAAAAATTTCAGAGGTTTTGGTTTTAATCAGCTTTGAAAATTTTGATCTAATTTGAAACGTGAGTTTCAGATGATTGTCCTGCTTTCTGTAACACAGAAAGTTTGTTCATAAGGTGAAAATCCACTGTGTGCCAAGACTCAGTTTAGAGAATGTTTTTATGGCTATCTAATAAACTTTGAAAATACGGGTTTATAATGGAAATGCTGACTGACTCTTTATTCTAACGAGACTGGTGGATGCTGCTGTAATGTACTGTGTAATTTATAGGAGTCACCTGTTAAGCCATCTGGGACAGAAAGTTTCCCAACTTCTAAAATGTTGGTAACTTGATTAGCCTTATGAACTTCATTTTATAATGATACCAAATGCAGCCTATGCCAGCCCATCATATTCTTGGGCTGTCTTTTCATATTTATCCAAAAAATTAAAAAGAGCTTTTTTAATTCCCCCAATATGAGTAGTAGTGGACATTAGAAGGGCGATGCCAGTGCTTTGATTTATTGTTTATAGGTGTCATATGGAGTGAGTCCCAGGGTAAAATAAAAGTTTCTGTTGTTACTCTTCAGCTAGGGAAAGTGTTGGGTTTTTTTAAAAGGGACTTGGGGCTTTTAAAAATTGGCTACACTTTATTAGTCCATTGGGCCTTTCACAGGCTGGAGGACTGAACAGAAAGAGAGGTTAATGGAGAAAGAAAGATGATGAATGATGGGGGATCATTAATGGGGATCATTAATAGGCATAAGCTAGAAAAGACCTATCTGTGAGTTTATGTGAATAGCAATGTCTCTTGCAGTAGTAAACACTTCAATTTTCCTTGGAAGCCAGTGATCAATGAGAAGCAACTGTAGTTTGTCTCTGGTTTATTATTTTTTTCCCCAACTGTTTTTTTCTCATCTATAATGTTTCCATGTTCTTTATTTAGTTTCATAGTACTCTGAGTAAGAGGTGTTTGTCAGCAGGACTTTCAACTCAGCATTTGGGATTTTTCATGTGTTTTAGCACAGAGAATTGCTGTTACTTTGCTAAAAAAACATCCATTTTTGCAGATGATGTGATGAAGCTAAAGCACTGAACTTCAGGTGATCATTACAGACATTTTGCATGGGAATTAAAGCAATATTAGCCTTTCCCCCACATTGCAACTGTAGTACTTAACATTTTGCACTCCTGTTGAAGTGTCTGCGAATGTAACTTGGCATTTTCACCCCAGCTGTTGCAAGGTGTTGCTCAATACTCTTAAACAGATGCTAATGTCCAGTGAACATCCAGCTAGCAGTAGTCTTCAGACAGCCTGACAGACAAGCTCTGGCCTTGTAGGAGAGCCAGATGTTTCTGGGCAGTCTGATGGAGACCGTGGAGCTGACTCCTACAGGAATAATGAGCATCCCAAGCTTCAGTGCTTTCCACACCATATGTAAGAGGCATGTCGCCCAGCTTTGTCCTCCCTGAATACATGTAGGGCAGATGAAACATTTATGAAAAATAACTCTTGAAAAATAACTCTGAATGAGAATTCCAGCCAAAGGAAAACCCCATAGTCCACAGGCAGTTCTCCACCTGCAGGAAGCAGGTGAAGAACTGACTGAAACATCCAAACCAGATAGCAATCCCATTGCTTAATGTGCTACTGGCAACTTCTCAAAAATTATGGTGATGGGGTGCAATGAGATTATACATATATTGGCACGGACTCATATTCCCTGGTGCCTTCTCTTCATTTTAATTTTTAGGTTTTTATGTATCTTTCAGAACTCTAGACACTATATCAAGGTAATTGAAGCATTAGTTTGTCTGCTGCCTGGAAATACGTGAGGATTTGGGAGTCATAGTGGACACAGCTGAGGATTAGCTTTCAGTGCAATGCTATGAAAAAGGAAGGTGGTGCATATCAAGAGAGGGGATGATCTCCCCTCTCCACTTACTATTTATAGGGCTGAAAAACTGCACTCTTGTGCTGGAATACAAGAGTGGAAAGATGGGCCGTTAACACCTGAAGATGTAAAAAGCATGACCTAAATGTTTGTCTGATTATTTACTAAGATCATTCATTCAGTGGAAATACATAGCAGTTAAGGATGTAATAACATTAACGTAAATAACAAAGGCAGAACAAAACCCTGGATACAGTTTAGCAGCAAAGAGATACAGCAGAGAAATGAGACAAATATTTAAACAATGCTAAAAAAATGACTGAGCTACCAAGGGAAAAACTGAGTTCTACATCTCCTGAAAACTTCATACCAAGACTTGTTGGAGAATGCATGTAAGCCAAAAAATTTCTGAGGCTTAATAAAAAAGTAGGTGAATGGACTTATATGATCAGTGTCGTACTTTTGGTCTTTAGGAGTAGAAGTAGAAAGGAAGATGAGTTTAAAGGGAGGTAACAGCCTGCTGCAGGGCAGGCTTAAAAGAAGACAGAGCACAGACAGCAACTGATGGTGCTGTTAACTATTTTTTTTCTATTTTTAGCTTTGTCTTTTCAGTGACTGCATTCAAGGATGGCAAGAGACCACGTACCATTACGTAACTGTTTGAGTGAAAAGAATTTTCCTCAAAAGTACTTGGGACACTAAGCAGATGGCAGCAACTTAATCCAATCCAAAGAAGGAATAAGTGAAATCACTCAGTCAGTTACATTCACTGGGGAAACTCTCTGATTCTCTCAGATCAAATGGAAAAAGAAAATAAAACATTACTGAAACTGCCACGTATATGTATTTTTATTACAGCAATCAGTTGTCTTTTGTTTTCTTAAATTAATATTATTGACAAAATTGTGGTTTGTTTTTTCTTTAATTACCTTTTAAATCATCCTTAACATTTTTTTATCATAGTTCACATTAATTGAACTGATACTGGCACAGAAATGCTGTAGTTTGTAGCTATGTGAGATCAGATTAATTGTAAACTCTGTCTGCTTGCTTTGCTGTTGTGTTTTTCCATGGGAGTCAGCAGTAACCATGGTTGAGCTCTTGCATCTGCCCACAAAGCCGGACTAGAAAATGAACTTCACCAAAGCTTTCTCAACATAACATCATGGAAAACAGTTGGAAGGAGGAAAGCAGTGGGGCAGAGCTAATTCAGTCCATAACTCGGTTCAAATGAGGTGCTTCATGCTCTTCTGGAAAGGTTTGGACCTGCAGTAAGTCTATGATAGTAGGTGACCACCTTTGAAAAAATATCTTTCCCTCTCCTTCCTTCTAAAGTATGATCTCTCACCTATTGTCTCAGAAGATGCATTTTTCATCTCTAGCCAAAGAGGCTTCCACAATACCTCTAACAGTTTTAAGTGGACCCAAAATGCCAACCTTTAAGCTCCTAGGGAAATTACAGGCAAATACGAGTTTGCTGATCCGTATTACACACGTCCTTATTGCTGTTGGCAGTGACACATGCTCCTGCTGATGAGATATCTGGTTGCAAAGCAGGAGATGCAGTAAGAATATGGTTACTGCTAATAGTTTGCTCTCTGAAACTAATTTCCACTTAAAATTAATACTGTTTTAATTTTCGCCATTCAGTTAATGGTAAGGCACAATTTTAAATTCAATTAACTTTCCAGGGCACAAGTAGTTACTGTCAGGTATGTTACTCGCACAGGTATGGCAAGGCAGAGTGTCACAGCCAGGGCCCATCCTGCCACCCCAGCCAGGAGCAGGGCAGCCAGGGACAGCCCCAGGCATTGGGACAAGGAACATGTGAGGAGGACACAGGAGGAGTTATTATGGCACTCATGATCCTGGAACTTACTGCACATCCACAAAGGGTTTCTGTGCATGGATTCGTGCCTGTAGAGGTGCACTGGCCACATTCTACCTCTCGCTTCATCCTGATGTGCAGCTCCGTCACCTCCTCCTCTGCTCACTCCCCACCCACCAATGGATGTCCCTGCCAGAAACACAGGTCCCTGCAGGTCACAAACCCATACCAACCTGTTTTAAAAAGAGTGGGTTTAAGCAAGGTAATCCTTGAAAGGAATCCCTGATTTGGAATCATTGTGAATTTGGAGTTGTCTTCCAAATCTTAGTCCTCCAGCTCCTGAATGTGTCAGTTTCCAAACCCTGCTGCCAGGTCTTCCTTGTTTTCTGTGTATCTGGTAACAAAACAAGATGAAAAATATATTTTGTGGAAGAAATTGGAAAATGCAAGACAGTGGCTTGAATAAGCAGAAAATAGAGGACTGAACTTTGCCTGATAAGAAATTGGGAAATAATAATGTAGATGGAAGGAACTTTCTCTCTGAGCTCCTTAACTTGGGAGCAATAGAAACACAGTTGTGTTTGTAGCCTTATTTTAATAATGTAGTATACAAACTGAGCACATGTAAGTAGAAAGCAGAGAATTTTATCTTGAAATTTTCAAACTACCACAGAGAAAACAAACTTTAAAAAATATGCAGAATATCACTTCAAGAATGTTTCACTTAGAGCTTAGTGTTCTTTTTATTTTGTAAATTAATTAAAAGCAAAGGAGGTACAGCTAGTAACAATTACTGAAAAGTTTTTGCAAAAAATATGCTTTTCAGAGTGCAGTACTTTTCTTCCTGTTCCTCACTAAGGAGAGCTAGGATTTATTTATTGTGCTGGATAAAAATTATGAACTAATAGTAGGCTTTTTTTTAATGACTTCATATTATCATAAATGAATTCATTTTCAAATCAGATTCAATCAAACCTCAATTTATAATAATAAAATCCAGATTTGCATGCCACTAGAGATATGTTCTACCAAAAATAACAGACTTCAGGAGGTAATTAAAGTATATTCTGCATACAATATATGATTTAAAAATTTCCCTTCTGTACCATATAAGCGATGTCCAGAGAAGGTGTGGGGTTTGGGTGGAACTGATTGAATAATATTAAAAAAAAAGAACTGCATTGACTACATTTTAAGTTTTGGCTCAGCCCTGCAGTAAGACTGTTGTATAAACTACACTGCATCCCAGGAGTAATCCTGGGAACATGGCACTCAAAGTATCTCAGAAAAATGTGACTTAGTGTACTTCTGTGCTGCACAGCTGGTTGATCATCACCTGCTGTGACCTCACTCACACGTGCCAGAGCACATGTGCATGCTGTGGTCCTGTACCAAGTCTGCAAACGTGTTTGCAGGGACAAATTCTGTGGTCCTTGGTGCTAAAATACTTTTAATCACTTCCCAGCCTAGCAAATGGTGTGTACTTGCCTTGCTGTGCCATGGTCTCCACTTCCTGTTGGCATCTTGGGCACAGTCAGCCATCTGTACCTTAAAATCCACCTTTACTGTTGTTTGCCTTTGGGAAACAGAGTATGCCTTACATTTTATTCCCCCTAGAAACTGGGGGGGATGCCACAGTGGTTTGGCCTCGGAGATGCCAAGAGATATCCAGTGGCCAAGAGGCAGGCGGGGGCCAGGTAGTGATCCGAGGGATGGGAACAGGCTGCATCCCAGCAGCGAGGGGAGGGGTGGAACTGCCCATGAGAGGGCTGCCTTTGGGTGGTTTCTTCATTTTGGCTCCATTTAGCCTTGGTTCTCTACCTTGATATATCTAGAAGGTGTTTAGTTCCCTGCTAAAATACATGTCTAATGTCAATGAGACAATTTCTATCTGAGGATGGTCTCTCCCTGCCGCTCCAAGCCCAGACAAGGAGCTGGGACCAAGCAGCCAACTCACTGACTTAAAATCAGAGGAGGTGGAGTCCCAGTTGCTGAAACTAGCAGAGCTTCAGGCAGGGCAGTGAGCCCGGGTAGAGAGGCATCCTTGTAGTTAAAAACCTATGGTTCTCCAGTTTTCATCTTTTGGCTTACATGTATTAGATTGTTGCTAAATAAAAGTTTTCAAGTTTTTTTTTTTTCTGGATGGGATCTGCAGTGTTGCCAAGTCTGAACTTCTTGAGTGTCCTCATCCTCCAAGTGCTCTCAAGAGCTTCCTAGGGGCTTTTCCTGCAATGCCCATGGGACGGACCAGGGCAGCCCAACCCATCCTTGATCCCCTTCTGATCATTGAGAATCTCCCAGAAGAGAGGACCCCTTGGCAAAAGGAGCTGGTGCCTTGAGACATACCTGCACAGAGCCAGCCCAAGCCCAGAAGCACCCAGATGTCCTGTGGCATCTTAAGATAACCTTGTGTTCATCTTCTGCCATTTCTTCATTACTTTAAAGTAGGACTGTCTTCAGATGTTTCAGTCAGTGTGTAAATTGCCAGTTAATTCTGTCCTAGAGATAAGAAAATGCTTCCAGCAACTGGGCTTTCATGTCAGTCCACACGCCATCTACATATTACCATGATAAAATACGATTTTCAACAATTGTTTTTTTCTAATTTGGAAGAGTTTATCAAACTTTTCAGCATTTTCTGTGTCTCTTTTTCAGTTTTTAAAGTTAAAAATAAAGAATCCACAGGACAAGATGTAGAATTTCCTGTTAAGAAAATTGAAATAAAATATTTATTTTCAGGCCTCATTAATCACTACAGTTTCAGTGCATCTGGGGATCTGTGGTTTCATCCTCCCCAGCAGTCCACACTCCCAAACCCACTGTATCTTCTGTAAAGAGCAGAGGTCAGTCTGTGTCTTGGCAGTGTTATTCTGCACTCTACTATTACCACAAATGCTGCTTGCTGATTTTCTGTTGACACCCTGAATTTGTCCTGTCAATTTTCTTTGTTTTGTAAGGAGCAATTCAGCAAATTAAATGCTCATTGCAAGCAACTTATTTATTTTCTATTTGTTGCCTTCCCCACCCTTCCTAATCAGCCTATTGTTTTTCATGGTTGAACAAGTATAAATAATTAGCACATCAAAAAAATCAGATATCTCCTGAAGATTATTGAGACTGAAAAGGAGGCTGCATCAATCAAATTGGTTTCTCAGTTCTACTCTGTGAAACTTTCTAACAGACTTGGGAAATATGGATAACGCTAGCCACAGCTTTTTTGGAAAAAGAAATATCTCCCTGGCTCCCTCAGATTTTTCCCTTAGGGTCTATTTATTTAGTGCTGAGCTTTGCCAGACCACTTGATACTTCTATTCTAACACACAAAAGCAGTTACAGTATATAAATGATTCAGAGATACATTTTGAAGTAATTAAATGCAGAGCAGTGATGCAGAAAATTGGTCAAAATTAGTGTAAAATTATGATAACCACCATGCTGAGTATTGGGTGCAGTGGAAAGTGCAATGGTAGCAGAAAAAAAGGGAAGGATTACGGTTTAAGTCACAGTCCTGGAAGTCAAAAGACCAATGTTCAGTTCTAGTACGACCTCAAGCAACTCACCTAACTTCTGTTCCTCATCTTGCTAAGGGGGGTTAATCGCTCTTTGCTACAAAAAAAGGAAATTTACCATTTTTTATAAATTACTTCTAGATCCTGTGATAAAAAAATGCACTGACACAGGATCAGCAGGATTTTCCCTCCTAGAAATCTGTAGGGAAAAAGAGACTATTTGTGTATGTTATTTACTTTGGAAAGCATTCTCAGAGATGTTTTCAATGGTAAAGTCAGATGCTCCTTAACTTTCTGGCAGAACTTCATCATCCTTGACTCTATCCACATCCTGAGCAATTCTGTTTATTCTGTGTTTCATATGAAGAACTGTTGCTCCTTCCTCCTCTCCATATCCCTTCCTGGGCCGAGGGTGTAAGGCCGAGCAGGATGGAGGACAAAAGCTTTTGTTGTGAACCAGGGCATAAGGCACAGCCTTGGCTGAAGATGCTGGTGGAGCAGTATTTGTGAGAAAATGCTCTCTGTGAATTATGCTCTTGGGTGTGTCCCATAACCTGCCTGCTCCCTCTCTACACCACCAGCCTGGAACATGCCTCGGTAAAGTGGGTGGGGTTTGGGAGAGCTCCTTGCAGGGGTATGTCCTAGGTTACAATATAAGATGTACCCAAAAGCATGTATTCTATGATCATCTTCACAAGCTGTTGAAGCAGGTGGGGCAATGTTCCTTATCTCCTACCATTTCCCATCCTTGATAACTCCCTCTGGGAGCTATCTCTGTTTGATGGGCAATCAAGGACCCTCTGCATGACTCACAGAATTACACCAGTTCCTTGTGAGATGCTCCGCCCAGGGGGGAGGAGCCAAGCATTCCCACCTGGATATAATCTGGGGTTTGGAACAGCACAAGCTGCCTTTACCTACTGGATTCCTAGAGGACAAGAGCTACTGTTGTACCTTCAGGTGAAAAACCAGGCCTTTCTACAGAATCACTGCTTCAACAGGACCACTTCTTCTGGACTGCTACCATCACCCTGATTAACAGGATGTCAGGTTGTAACCTGACTCGGTCAGTGTTCTTGTACTATTGCATCTATTTTTAATTTTCCTATTTAATTATAATTCTGACTTGCAATCTCCCACTGGTTTGTTTTCAGACTAGTACAGGGTGCAACAGAGAAAAGGGATTGAAACTGTTTTGTGTCAAAACTGTTTTTGATGTGAATGTGGGTGTACATCCAGTGCAGGCACATACTCAGGGCCAGAAGTCTGAATATAGTCAGGAGTCTTCTCTGGTCTGGTCTTCAGAGGGGCTCCAGGAAAGCAGTATAGATATCCATATATACAGATCTCCACAATCTCTGGACCTTTTCTTTCTGTGAAACACAACCACGCTCTACTATGACCAGGTTGCTCTGGTGCTGCAGCCATTGCCTGCAAGGCTGGGCACCTCTGCTTCCCTGGGCGCTTCCTGTCTTCTGCCGTCTCTTACCTGGTGAATTGCCTGTGAGCTCCTTGGAGGAAGGAATGCAGTTTAATTCTGTGTCTGTTCAAGGCCTCCTGCATTGAGGTTCTGGCCCTTGATGGTTTTTAGAACATTATTTTAATGTGGGTAAAAATTACATTTGTCACTTCATGCTTGTTTCCGTCCAAGCTGTTGAGCCCTCAGGTTACTCCCAAAGGTTTTATATATGTGTAATTCGTAGAGCACAAGGCTCTGAATGATACAGGTTTAGAGACAATCTGTTTATGCCTGATGAAAAAGACAGGCTAGATGGTACTTGGTTTACATGCTGTTTCCAAGTATAAATGTTTCAATAATTTTGATTGACCTTTTTTCAAGTTCATGAATAAAAAAACCAAATTTGTGAGTGTTAGCGAAAAAACTGTTATGTTGGATGTGTCCTGGGTGAAAGACAAATTCTAGTCTTGTATGTTCAGGTCAGGCTCTGGACACAGCAGAGAGAGGATGACAAATAAGTCTGATAATAAAGCTAATGCTGTAGATGATACTCCAACAGAATTCTGGGGAGTCCTTGTTTCTTTCAGACCTAATAAGCAGATTCTTCTAAGATGTGGTAGGAGCCAACAACAACAGAAACAATCCGAAAGCCTGGTTTGGCTGTAGGAGTTGCAGAGGAGCCAGGTTAGGTGTTTGTTGCAGCGCCTTCAGGGTATATCAGCCACTGGAGCAAGAGGCCCACTGGAAAAGCAGGGAAAAGCAGGAAAACTGGTGGGAAGAAAAAGGTGTTGGTGATGAGTCATCTGCTAAGGACCAGTTTTTGTATGATCCAGGCCAAACTAAGCTGAGTCCTACTTTGAACAAGATATTTGTAAGAAAGTGGTAGTGAGTCGATGGAGGAATCCTTATCGAGTTGGGGGTCACCTTGATTTGTCTTTTTACCACCAGTAATGTTTTCTGTTCCAGTCTAAAGAGAAGTGTTTGGGAAGTGCATGAAGTAACCAGGAACCAGTTGATTTTGTTTTGTTCCCTGGAGAAAAAGAATTACTAAGTCTTGTAGTCACTGTTGTTGTGGGGGACCTCGACCTTGCCAAGGCCACCTGGCCAGGGGAATGTTTTGGACCTCTGTGTCCAACAAGTCCCTCCTCTTTCATAGAGCCCTCCATATGCAGGGCCTGATGGGTGGTTCCATACAGGTGCCCAAGTCACTGCTCGGGCACTAAAGGAAAAGCAGAGTGGCAGGCAAGAAGGCAAAGAAAGAGCCAGTGAAAGAGAAATGCAATGGGCTGGAAGGACAATGATGATGGGAATGGGAGAAGAGACTGTAAGTGCTCAGAAAGATGCAGAGTTTAATAAATAGTTTAAATAGCTTGAAAGTCTTCTGACAAAAGTAGGAAGAAGAACTTAGAAGAAGTAAATAAAGGAAGTTTAGAAAAAAACATCGCAAGATAGAGGAAAACAAAAGAAAGGCCAGTTAGATTAAAGAGCGAGACAGTGAGGAAAGCAGGCACGGTGGGGGTGAGAAGGAAGAAACTCTTGGCTGGCAGTGGGTCAAGAAGGAGGAGCACATACAGAAAGCTCACAAGTGACCAGGGCAGGGCTGCTGATGGGGAGGATGAGAAGGTACAGCCGTGGGACTCTGCACAAGGGTTGTCTTCTGCGGGCCGCTTCCACTGGCAAATTTCAGTGGAAGCCTGATTTCACTGGTCAGTGAGGGGTCTTGGGATTTAGCTCTCTAAGTCATAACATACTGATGTAACACAGCTGTCAAATTGTGTAATTTACATTTTATATAACCCCTGTTATTTCAATCTGGACTAAGAAAAGATTGCACCCTGCCAAAACCTTTCCTGCTTGACACATGATGAAATATTACCTCACTAACACTGCATGTACTAATTAAAGTACACTAATTAGTTATTTGAGAGCCCAAAGGTTAGGCACACATGGATTACCCACTGTAATTTGGGGGGGGGGGGGGAGGGGAAGCACATGTACAAAATAGTATCTCTAGGGTTACCAGTGGGAACATTTCCTCCTCCCTGCCTCAAGGTGCTCTTGGCCACTTCTTTGAAGCTGCATTGAGATACGCCTTTCTGATTACAAACGTAACAACAACATCACTTATGCTCTGTAAAACCCCGTAGAGAAATCGCCGCCTTGTTTTTGCTTGGACCTTTTTTATTTGGGACTGATTCCTGACCTGTTCTCTAAGTGAAGGCATGTGGAGGACGCTGCAGCATGACCTTGCAAACTGACGTGGTGCAGGGGAAGCTGCACATTGGGCAGCCTTCAACTCTTTGCAGCTTTGGGTCTACAGCATTCTCAGTGCAGGAACACACCAGAGCTCAACGATGCATGATGTCAAGTGATGTGGCCATGGCTGCACAGCCCTTTTCAGGGCCATGTCTACCTTACTATTACTTGCATGAAATTTTATGTTTATATTAGTCCGGTGTATATAGACCCCATTAAAGAATCAGGGGATTTGTGTTGTTACATGCTGTACCAACTTAGAGAAAATGCAGCATCTAAGGTATCTGCCCCAGAAGGCTTGCAATCTGCATGAATTATTTGGCAGAGGAGTAATTTATTTGTTCCTTTCTGGTTCTTTGCTATCCACTTGTAAAACATTTATGTGAGCTCCTCTCTGATGGCTCGTACTTCTTCAGTTGAATTATTTGAACTCAGAAAACAAATTCTTTCTTTCGCTAATGGATTTCCAGTAGTGTTTCTCACATGTTTCTCTTTAGCTATTTCTCTCTGTAAAAGGATCCGAGCCATTCCCACTGGGAAATCTTTATGAGTCTGTTGGCAGACAAGGTTCTGGCCCATTTTCACCTAAAATCACCATGATTTGAATATGGGGGCTTGAGGGCATGGAAGTTTTAAGCCACAATATTCACTTCTCAGCTGATCCTCCCAGCAACAACCCAGTCTGAGAGTTTTCCAGGGGCAAGAATATTGGGGCATAAGTTCCTCTCAGCTAGCTGAGGTAACTGAACCATGGCAATTGCCACATACTTGGTGGGACTTAGTCTGTCAAGTGCCAAATAGAAGAGAGGAGGCTGCTTCTAATACCTTTCTACAAGCCTTTTGTGAGTGATTCACCATGGGTTGCCTATACCCTTAATCACATAAATTATCTGTAGGTGCTGAGTGCTTCTGTTTTTCCCTTGTGTCCAGAATGCAAACATGCAGCTACTAATGTCATGTATTAGTGGGGTCATCAGCACAAGCAGAACCAAGCCCCTTTGTTTCACTATGGGTTTTTTAATACCTGAAAGGCTCTTTCTCCCCCTATATAATATATGTAAATGCCTTGAGCAGAATATGAGTCCAGGGTGTTTCTCTTAGCTCTAGTTTGCATATTTCCATCTCTGTGAGCATGAAGTCAGACAGGTCCCAAGGGTCAAAGCCAATATCTCAAGTGCCCCCTGGAAAGTGCTGAAGTTACCTGCTCTTTAAAAGAGGATGACTCCATCCACTGTATACTGCCATGTTCCCCATCAAACCCCAGCTCAATGCCATGATACTTCCTTGAAGGCTGATGTCTCACCCCAAGGCAAGTCATGCACAGATAGAAGTAACGACTTGTGAAGAAACAGCTTTCTAAATGGGATGGGGAAACTCATATGGATGGAAATGGACTTTGATCTTCTCTAATAAGGAGTCCAGCACAGGGGAGGTCACTTCATGTGTGATTAATTTTATTCCCTTATATTAAAATGAAGTATGCTTTCTTTGCTCCATTTCTTTTGGTCTGTTTGATTTCCCATTAATTTTGACGTCCCCTTTGTAAGCTTGAAGTAAATTGCGCCCTTCAGTGTTTGCTGAGTTGGGGTTACTCAGCACCTTTCAGGTCTGAGCCTTAGCATGGAGCTGAAACAGATGCTGGATGGTAAAACACAGACATTGCCTCAGTCTTTCTGAGTTTTGCATTGTTGTGGTGTCTGTCTCTAAAGATCTTATCATAGTGTATATCTCTAAAACAGCCATATGCAAAGGGATGAATTTGTTGTTGTACTTATCTTCTGCTTCTCAATGTAGGAAATAGTTTCTCAGAGCTAAGCTTCCCATATGAGATTGCATTTGATAGATTTACTCCAGAAATTTGGCCAAGATAAGTTTTGAAAGTGAAGTCATAATTTACATATGGCATTACAGGTACAAGATCTTTTTTTCAAGCTTCTTTGCTGTTAAAAGTTAAGTAAAGGTTTGTGCTTGTTTAATTTAGCTTTGATGATTGACTTTTGGGTTGAACACTGAGGAAAAAAAAAGAGAGAATGTCTTACTGTGATGTTTATGTTTATTTAAAACAAAAACAAACCAAAAAACACACACAAAATTTAGGGCAAAACCCAAAACCAACAACAAGACATGTGAGATAAATTTGGAGGAAGATTTTTGTCCCATCCTCCTGTTGGAGTGCATCATTCCATGTATGGGATAAGCTGGTTGAATAGTCTCAAGTCCTGCAGGTTTTCTGAGAAATCAAGGAAAAATATACAGAGAGCAATTCGCTGCTAGGAGGATTAGCACTAGAGAGCTCTTAGTATCAGATCTTTTCTTGTGAGAGAAGCTCCACATGGGGGGGGATAAAGTTCTGGTGCAGCAGCATGTGGGGTTTGCTTGGGTGCCCCTGGTACAGCTCCCTGCTGTCCTCCAGACCCTTCAACAAGGCAGAAGCATGAGGAGGTTGCTGGAAGACAAGTGATGTTTCCTCTCTTGATGTCCAGCTCTCACACTACTCACTCACCTCAGAAGCAAAGCATCAAGAGCAGTGTTGCCTCTGCATTACTGCCAGTTCTCCACTGTTCCCTGCTCAGCACATTGGCTACTGTCAACCCCTTTCCAAGGGACTCAAATCCCTTATAATATTTTTGATATCTGTAGACACTCAGGTTAAACTCAAAATGGATGGAAGAGTTGCAGCACCTAGAAAGATACAATCCTCAGCCAGTTTAGGTGTCTTAACTATGCTTTTTCCTTTCTGCTATTGTGCTTTGACCTCTTTCTCAGCTAAAGCATATATTTCAACAATAAACATCACTGTAGGTGGGTTGACACATAATATTCCTGATGGACATCTCTGTACTGTCTCTTGAATTATTATGGAAAATATGGCTGTGTCCACTAGAAGAACTTCTCTAGGGAGTGTCTGTTAAGGTGGAGAGATGAGCTGTGTGCCTGACTCTTGATTTCTCTGTGCTTTTTCCGATGAGCCCGTGTGTGGGAGAATGCTGTGCTAAAATGCTTGCTGTGGGTATGGCCTGCTGTCCCCACCAGTCCAGCCTCTTGCTCTTTAGGGCAAGGAACAAGCGAAGTGCATGTTGTCTGATTTCACCTCCCATCTTCCACCTATTTGAGCTAGTCTTTGAAAGTGTTTCCTTTTCCTGATGTCACACCTTCTGAGTACTGACTGGCTAAATGGAAAAATGGCAGGGGAATATGCTCCACATAATTTATGGGAAAGTAACACAGAAGTAACAAAAGCCGCTTTTTTCCTGTGGCTTTTCTTACTGTAAAATGGGACTGGATGGGAATCCTGGGTACACTTTAATAATTCCCAGAGACTAATAAGAAATGATCCAGCAGCTTGTGGTACTTAAGATTTCAGGAAAAGCAACAAATGACTGTGACTTCTTCTGATCCACATCAACAAGACCACAAACCACTGATCTCCAAAGAAATGGTGCATCCAGAAAACCTACTAGACGGTTTTATGAAGGAGCCATTGTTTTTCAAAACAAAATGAATGTGGAAAGGACAATTTTTGGCAAATAATTACATCTGTAATGGAAA
Organism: Falcunculus frontatus; assembly: GCA_013398115.1. NCBI lineage: Eukaryota > Metazoa > Chordata > Aves > Passeriformes > Falcunculus > Falcunculus frontatus. The sequence continues at coordinate 1,348,622 of VZRV01010927.1, read as the reverse complement.
ACATATTGTCTCATTAAACTACACTCTTAATCTTCCTCACTTATTTATCGTCTTTTGATGGAGCAGAGTCTGGGATTTATATCCTGTCCAATGTCCCACAGAACTTTTGTCTAGTAAAAAAGGTCATCTGTAAATTTCACATAGGCAAGTGTAACATTTTCCTACCATAACATCATCTTTAAAAAAGTGGAAAAAAAAGACATGGCATTAAAAGTTAAAAGCTGCTGTAAACCTAAGAAAATACATTTGTTCAGCTGAGCCCACATTAAGCTTGATTTGCTTCATTTGGAAACAGCTGAAATCAGGGTAATCTTGAGCTTGTAGTGAGAAAAATCAATTTAACATGTAGTTCGTGTGCTAAGGGCTGCCCTGTTCCAATTAAAAATCCACTGTACTTTTATGGTGGTATTCTGGAGGGTGACTTGATTTGCTGATGAATGCTGACAGGACTATTAAAGCTGTGAAACAACATCACTTGAACATGGCACAAAATGAAAGAAAGGCACTGCCATGCTGCTCTTGGGTGTTATTATCCTGATTAATAATTGGAGCCAAAGTGAAAATCATCCCTGGGCAATGCATTTATTTATTTATTTATTTATCCCTTTAAAATGACTTCATGGTATTGGAAGCTGTGTTTCCTGACAGGAACCCTTAAGGCACTGTGATTAAGTGAAGGAGCATTTCTTATTAACCCCTCTTTCTTGTGCCTAAAAGCACAGATGAAGAATGACTGAGTGTGCTGTGTGGCAGTATGAATATGCAATGCTGAGGGTTGGACAGGCCCCCGACTGTTAGTGTTTCCTGACACTCTCGGTTATTAAAAATCCTTCTCTCAGCACAGTTTTGAGAGTCATGTCAGCAGGCCTTTGAAATTCAGTGGAGAAAGAGTCACCTGGATAGAACATAGCCTTTCATTTGTCCCCTTAAACTGGCCATGACGAGCTGAAAATACCTGTTTTCCCTTTTTTTTTGCCATGTATTCAAAAACCTAGGAGTCATTCAGATGATGACTTGACCCACAAGCTAAGCAACCAAGCAAGAGCCTCACCAGCTTGAGGTTTTGGTGCCAAATCAAACATCTCTCAGGCCTTTCTGTGTAAGATGTGGGAACAGGCAGGTTAGAAATAAAGTAGACTTCTTTCCATAAGTTCCAAACAACACTTATTTTCTATGCATGATTATAGGGTGATTCTAATTAACTTTTTCCCTGTTCTCAGCCAGCACATGAGCAGAGTACATGGCAGAGTTGAGCATGGGCAGAGAACTGGGCATGGCTGGGGAGCTGGGGGCAAAGAAGGATGCTGGATGGAGATGGGGCTGGCACCAGGAGTGGATGGTGCCTTCAGCCCTGAGGGGAGGGAGCCTCCTCTCAGCCTTGTAAGTAATGGGACGACTAGATTCGCCTGACAGCTGATGTAGGAGTGGGAACAAATAAGCACTCATTTTCCAACCAATCAAGATATTGATAAACTTAACTAAGGCATAAAGGATGAGAGGAAAAAGAGTATTTAATTGTCTATACACCAGTGCCCCATACCTGGTAATAAATTTGTCTGCATTGCTGTCACTGGATGCTGCCCATAGAACTCGCATGCCTGGAATGCAAAAGCCCGTGAACATAACCTATTTAGGAAGAGTCAAGAGGGGAAGGGGAATGGCAAGCCACATAAAACGAGCTGTTATCTCCTTCTGAGTCACTGGGCATCCTCTCCCTTTCTCTCTTCTCCTCCCCTACTCCACACCCCCACAATCTGCACTCTGGTTTCAGGGGACTTGTGGTTGGAGAACATGGTGTGGGTAGAAAACATCTGCTTTTGTCCCAGCAACTGACAGGTTTTCCTGGAGAGTGCATGCCTGTGGCAGCACAGCATGAAATGCCCTTCGCTCAGGTACTGGCCCCAGACAGAAAATTGTTCCAGCAGACAGGAGGTCCTGGCTGGTACAGCTGCTTGTCGCTGGGCTCAGTGCTTCTGCATGGTGGAGAAGGGATGGATGGGCAGTGGCTTTATCCTTAGTGTCTCTCTAACCTCGAGAAAAAAAATCTGTGTGTGTTTCTTGTTACTGTAGATTCTTGTGTAGAAGAGTGTAGAAGATGGGGGTACAGCATCCAGCACCTCTTTGAAGGAGCTGCTGAGGCCTAGAGATGGCATAGAAAAAATCCACTCAAACCATTTAAGTGTTACAAGGAAATGTCAATTAGTGACAAAAATTAAAATTTGGCCCCACAAGGTATTGCGTGCAGTAGCTGGAAAGAGTGTGGTTACATCTCTTGCAGTTTTTTGTTCCTGGCATGGTTCACATAAGGTCATGAAAATTTTGCTGAATGCTTTTCTATGAAAAAACAGGAGATGCTTTTAATTAACATTCAACAGAATTCACAAAATCACTGTAATAGGGTTTTTTAATGCCTCCCTACACTGTGGGCTGGGATGCAAAAAACCATAAGATGCTGGAAGTTTCAATTTGAATGATCTCCCATTCTGTCAACACTAAAATATTGTAGATTTTTCAAGACATACTGATTTTTAAACAGTTTAGTGGAACTGATCAGTATAATAGATTTATATCTAGAATATAAAAAAAAGATATGGATAGAAAAGATATAATCACAGAGCTATGTGCCGTGTTGTCATGAAGGGTTACACACTCCTTAGAAGGGACAGACCAGGAAGGGATGGTGGTGGAGTTGACCTCTATGTGAGGCAACACTTGGAATGTGTTGAGTTCTGTCTTGGAGTGGATGATGAATAAGAGAGAGCTTATGGGTTAGGATTAAAGGGAAGAGCAGTCAGGGTGACATTGTGGGTGTTTTCTACAGGTCGCCAGATCAGGAGAGGGAAATGGATGAGGTCCTCTGGAGGCATGTTGAAACAGCCTCTAAGTCACAAGAAGTGGTTTTTGTGGAGCATCTCATTCTGGAGGCCATCACTATCCACACGGATGACAAGAAGATGATCAGGAGTAGTCAGCATGGATTCACTAAAGGTAAATCATGCTTGACCAGCCTGATTGTCTTCCCTTGACTTCAGCAAGGCTTTCAACACTGTCCCTCACAACATCCTCACAGGCAAGCTCAGGAAGTGTGGACTGGGTGAGTGGACAGAGAGGTGGTTTGAGAATTGGCTGAACAGCAGATCCCAGAGGCTGTAATCAGGGGCACAGGGTCTAGTTGGAGGCCTGTCACTGGTGGTGTCCCCCAAGGTTCAGTACTGGGCTCAGTATTGTTTAACTTTTCATCAATGACTTGGATGAAGGAGCAGAGGCCTCCTCAGCAAGTTCCCCAGCCACACAAAGCTGGGAGGAGTGGCCGATACCTCAGAGTGCTGTGCAGCCCTTCAGAAGGACCTCAACAGGCTGGAGAGATGGGCAGAGAAGAACTGCCTGAAATTCAACAAAGGCAAGTGCAGGGTCCTGCACCTGAGGAGGAATAACCCCAGGCACCAGCACAGGATGGGGGTGACCTGCTGGAGACCATGGGATCCTGGTGGACAACAAACTGTCCATGAGCTAGCACTGTGTCCTTGTGCCCAAGAAAGCCAAAGGTATCCCGGGGTGCACTAGGAAGAGCATTCATTGCCAGCAGGCTGAAGGAGGTGATCCTGTCCCTCTGCTCAGCCCTTGTGAGGCACCATCTGGACTGCTGTGTCCGGTTCTGGGCTCCTCTGTACAAGAGAGACATGGAGCTCCTGGAGTGGGTCCAGAGGAGGGCTACAAAGATGATGAGGGGACTGCAACATCCCTCTTATGAGGAAAGATTGAAAGAGTTGGACCTGTTCAGCCTCAAGAAGAGATACCTGAGAGGGGACCTCATCAGTGTCTATCAGTCTCTGAAGGGAGGGTGTCAAGAGGATGGAGCCAGGCTCTTCTCAGTGGTGCTGAGCAATAGGACAAGAGGCAATGGGAGAAACTGATGCACAGGAAGTTCCACCTGAACATGAAGAAGAACATTTTTACTGTGCAGGTTCACTGAAACAGGCTGCCCAGAGAGGTTGGGGAGTCTCCCTCACTGGAAATATTCAAGAACTGTCTGGACACAATCCTGTGCCATGTGCTCTGGGATGACCTTGATTGAACAGGGAGGTTGGACCAGATGACCCACTGTGCTCCCTTCCAACTTTGTCCATTCTGTGATTCTGTGAAATACTTCAGTTATATTTTTGGAGAAAAGCCATGTGAATTAGTCATATTACATGCTGATCCTGATACTGAAACACTTTCCAGTCCAGAATTTCTCAAAGGATGTTAAACAGCAGCTGCTAAAGCTAGACATTTTAAAATCAGGACGTCTAGATAATTTACATCTTAGAGTTTTATAAGAGCTTGCCGAAGAGCTCTTTGAAGGATTAATGGTACATTTCAGTGAATCTTTGGCCAGTGTAAAGTGCTAGAGGACACAGCAAAAATTGAAGATATACCATAACATAGGGGTAAAATTGCAGCCTAGGTAATTTTAAGTCTTTTACCTTTATACTGATCATGTAAAAAATCCCAGAATTGTTGATGAAATTATCAATAAGTAAAGAATGGAGGAAGTTAATACAATGAATTTCAAACCCATAGTTTCCAGGGAAAACCTCTGAAACTAACTTGTCATTTGGTGGAGCTTTTTTTTGTCATATACATAAAATGTGGTTGAAAAGCAAGTAATGTAAAATGTTGATAATATACTGTGTAGCATTTTAATCAAGAACAATGTAATTTACTCCCTGCAGTGAATTAAATGGATTAGATGTTATAATATTATAATAAATGGATTAGCACTGCTGAACATGTCTATTTTTAGTTGCATCTTGGCATTCTAGGTCCTGTCTTCTTCAGTTTTTTGAACTGAAGATCTGAAAGGAAATCATCGCAGAGAAAGTTTCCAACTAATGTGGAGATTGGGAGTGGTAAGTGAGAGAGACAGATACCTAATAAAAAAAAGAGATGGGTCTTCTGAATCAAGTACACCATAATGTAAAGGTAATGCCACACCTCTGGGAAAATAGAAAAAGAGCCTTTCTTGTGAGATAGCAGCTCCAACTTGTCAGAAGTAACTCTGCAAAGGATTCTGTCAGGCAAGGTAATTTCCTAAATATGCTGATCAGATCCTTCATTGTACAAAGAGGACAGGTAGGTACAGGGAGATCTGGAGTGGTAAAAGGTTAGATCTTCTGGTGAAAGACTCATGAGGCTCAATCTGATTATTTAAATAAAAAGGGAAGTAGGAATTTAAGGTAAAGATTTGAGGTACTCTCACTACATGGAATTGTTGGTTATGTTGCCTGAAGGCTCCAGTTAAGCAATGCTAGGAATTAGAGCTCTGGTACAGTATGAGACAAAATAACCTAAGTTGCAGGCTGACGGTTTTGGAGTAGTAATAAGATTAAAATATTTTTAGAGAGTGGTTTTAATGTTTTGATCTATATTACACAAGTGTGCCTCTTTTTCTTCAGTGGACATATTAAAATCGGGATTTCTAGAAGAAGTTATGGTCTCATTCAAACAATTATTACACAGAAATTTTATGTGTTATCTTTATAACTAAGATCAGAACAGAAGAACATATCCAGCCACACTGATGTACTGGATGAATAGCTGAGTTTGTAATGTGGTCTGGAAGGCTGGAACTAGTAGGGGAGAATGCAGAGGAAGGAATGGAATGCTAAGGAATCTGGAGAGGCAAAGAGAATATATCTGTTCTGAGCAGGAGACCAGATGAAAAGTTTTGGGTCAAGTGAGGTTATGCTGCGTGTCAGTGACCACCAGAGTATGCTGTGAAGCTTTGAATGGACATGTGCTTCCCACATATTGCTAGTCTTCCTTGTCCAGAGAAAATTTGAAAAGTGTTCTAGTCCTTTGGATGTCTGATCCTGTCATGGTCCAGTCCTGGTGGAACAGGTATGTCTCTCTTCTTGCTCTGGGGCTTTCTTCCCTCATGTCACAAGGCAGAGCACCGACTTCAAAGCCTTCATTTCCACAAACCCTAGCCAATTGGACTACTAATAGCATGTTACTTATCTTTTTCTCTCTCTCTTAAAAATCCAAGCTAGTAGAGAGTCAAACAGCCTTACCCCAACCCTAACCACTCACATTATTTTAGTGAAAGAATTGAATCTAAAGCTGAAAAAGCAATTGCTCAAAAACTTGGAACTGCTGTGAACAATTTGTTTCCCTTGAGTTTGTGTGAAGTGAGGAAACCTATAGTCATCCTTTCCTGTGAAGTATTAAGGGTACAGTATAGTCATGCCCAAGAGGTGGATTGGGTTTTTTTCAGGGAAGGGGGCTCTTGTCTGTAGGGCACTTGCTTCTCTGGCTGCAGAAATTAGTAAACTATAGTAAATGCTAGAGAAGACTGTAGGAGGAGAAAAGATAGTCCTGTCATTAGGGCAGCTGCTCTGAAGAGTTGCTTTCGACCTTTGCCTTTGCTGCAGGAAACATCCTAACTCTTTCAATCCTCATGCCACTTCAGCAGGCCCACTGGTCTGGTTTGTAATCTACATTGGCATACAGCAAGAGGAAATAGTGATTTTCAGCTAAGCATCAGGCAAATGCCTACGAAATGAGTGAAGCTACAGGGTTGCATCTGTAGGGACACAGTTGAAGACTGTCATTTGGTTGAAGAGTGTCACTTGAGACTGCTGTGGCAGCCAAATGGCTAGTGCTGAAAACGCTTTGTTGTGGGAGCATCCTGTGTGTAAACAAGACAGAGCAGGCGAATTACTAGCTTGTTCTCTATGCTCTGTTGATTTTTTGACTTTGTTTTCTTTTCAGTGACATGGAGGGGCTCTCCTCAAGTGCGGATCGGCTCTTATGCTCATATGTGAGGAGGATTGGTTTAATAGAGAAGAATAGAATAGGTCCAGTTGGAAGGGACCTACAATGATCGTATTTTCCAACTGCCTGACCACATCAGGGCTTAACAAAAGTTAAACCATGTTGTTAATGACTTTTTCAAATGCCTTTTGCGCACTGACAGACTTGAGGCATCCACCACCTCTAGGAAGCCTGTCCCAGTGTCTGACCACCCTCTCCGTAAGAAAATGCATCCTAGTGTCCAGTCTAAGCCTCCCCTGGTACAGCTCTGAATCATTCCCACATGTCCTATCCCTGAATACCAGGGGGAAGAGCTCAGCATCTCCCTCTCCTTGTCCCCTCCTCAGGAAGCTGTAGAGAGCTGTGAGGTCACCTCCTTTTTTCCAAACTGGACAAGCGCGATGTCCTCAGCTGCTCTTGATAGGATATTCCTTCGAGCCCTTTCACCACCTTCGTTGTCCTCCTCTGGACACATTCACATCCTTTACCCTCATTCTTCAGCTGTGGGGCCCAGGGCAGCACACAGAGCTCAAGGTGAGGCCACCCTGAGGCTGTACAGCGGGACAGTCACCTCTGTGACCAGCTGGTGATGCTGAGTTTGAGGCACTCCAGGAAGGGGTTTGTTCTCTGGGCTGTCAGGGCACACTGCTGACTCCTACTGAGCCTGCTGCCGACCAGCACACACCCTTCCTGCAGGGCTGATCCCCAGCCACTCCATCCCAGGTCCGGAATCCAGCATTCAAACTTGTTGAATTTCATCCCATTAACCACTGCCCAATGCTATAAGGTATCTAGGGCCCTCAGCAAGACATCTCGTCCCTCAAGTCTGCTGGAATTGAGCCCTGAGGAACACTGCTGGGACAGGTTTCCAGCCAGATGTAGCCCCATTCACTACAATCCTTTGAGCTCTGCCCTTCAGGTAGTTCATTGCCCAGCTCACCATGAACCCACTCATCCCAAAGGTGGACAATTTGTCTTGAAGGATACTTGAGAGACAGTATCAAAAGCCTGGTTAAAATTCAGAAAAACTGTATCCACAGTCTTCCCTTCATCCATTGGGTGTGTGACCATATCATAGAAGGATAATCAAATTAGTTAAACAGGTCTTTCCCTTTGTGAGCCCATGTTGACTACGCCTGGTGATACTGAGTTATTCTTTAAACACATTTCAAGGACCACTTTCAATTTACCCTGATGGATCTCTTGCTATCCATGGGAAATCATCTGTGCTACCTGCAACAGTTTGAACATGCAGTTGTGGTGGTTTCAGCTGGGACAGAGTTAATTTTCTTCACAGTAGCTAGGGTGGGGCTGTGTTTTGGATTTGTGCTGAAAACGGTGTTGATAATTCTGGGATGTTTTCTTTACTGCTGAGCAGAGCTTACACAGATCCAAGGCTTTTTCTACTTCTTATACTACCCCCAAATGAGTAGGATGGGGTACACAAGGAGTTGGAAGGGGGCACAGCCAGGAGAGCTAACCCCAGCTGACCAAAGGGATATTCCAGACCACATGGTGTCATGCTCAGTATATAAAACTGGGAGAAGAAGGAAAGGGGGGATGTTTGGAGTGATGGCGTTTGTCTTCCCAAGTTACTGTTACACGTGCTGGAGCCCTGCTGTCCTGAGGATGTCTGAACACCTGCCTGCCCATGGGAAGCAGTGAATTAATTCCTTGTTTTGCTTTGCTTACGTGCACAGCTTTTGCTTTACCCATTAAACTGTCTTTATCCCTGCCCATGAGTTTTCTCACTTTTACTCTTCTGATTCTCTTCTCTATCCCACTGTGGGGAAGTGAGAGAACAGCTGCGTGGGGTTGAGCTGCTGGCTGGGATTAAACCATGACAACAGCTCATGAGAAAATTTGAAATAAACTGATAGGGACGTATATTTAGATATTTATTAATGAGAAAAAGAGGAGCCTCAGGCTCTCTCTAAGAATCAAGGTGCCTTTATACTCCCAGCTGGTCTACAGGATGGCTGTTCACTAAGATGCCTGAGGTTTCAACAAAATGATAATCTAATCCCATAAATAAAAGATTTATTATGTCTCTTTTCTTCTTCTCTGATATAGTATCCAAAATATGAACCAAACAACTCTAAAAATATTGATTAAGTATTTCTATGTCTTAGCTGTTTTGTGAACAATAATTTTAGAATATTTTGGTTTTCTCCAATTAAGAGTTGTTTTTTTCTGTTTCTATATCTTTCACAGATATTATCAGTGGATCGTATTCCCAGTGAGGATATGACAGTGTGTCCTAGGAGTCTTTCTGGAATCCCAGGAGATGAGGTCTTACCATGAAATGCAACCATGGATGAAAATGGAGACAGGAAATGATTTGCCCACAGCTCCCATGAGACTCTGTTATAGCAGCTCAAAGTGGTTTTATATATATATATATTGTATTTTATATGCTTATTAATTTTTTTTTGCTTTGATGGAGTGTCCACTTTCCCAACTTCTTTTTCTAATTCTTTTACGTTTAAAGAGCCTCTTTTCTGTAAAATATTAATTGAGTCACAACTCTGGGATATTCCACTGAAATTAGTTTCCTATTGGTGAAAGGGAAGGTAACACTGAAAGCACTGGACTGTAGAACCTGCTCTATGTGACAGAACTACAAGCCCAGAATAGTAATTTCAAAGTGTATTCCCTGGAATTTTCAGGCAAAGCAACCGCTTCTTCGGAACTTGGAAATGCTCCCAGGTGCCACAAGGCTGAGGTGCTGAAGTTTCATGCCAGGGGATAAAGAGGTGCTGGCACAATGCAACAGGAGGTTCTGTATACATGCACCTATATCCACATCAATCAACAAAGTGAAACTGCCTTTGGAGATTATTTAGACAGCTCTGTGCTGTGCCCTGCGCTGCTGAGTTTATAGAAAGGCCCAGCCAGAAAAGCACTCTACACCCAGATATCATAACAAAAGTGACATCCAGGGTAGTTAAATAAATATTTAATTTCTTCATCTTCCCATATCCATCTCAGACATCTAGCTAACTCTAATAATACTTTACACTATAATACTTTACAAATACAACTATTCTAAATTAATATAATTCTTTTGATAGATACTTGTGAGTTCATTTTGCAATCTCTGTCCACTGATGTCTTTCCAGCTATGGGACAGTATTAAGCCTTTTTTGCATGCTGTAAATGTATCAAACCTAAAAGCCAAAGTAGCTTTTGAAACACTAACAATATCACTCAGTGCTTTAATTACCCTTTACATCTTCAGAGTCTTTTATGAGCAGCCATGAATGAAGTATGGTAATAGATTTATTGTATTGAAAACCTGCTTTGCCATTCCTCCAGCTGCTTCAGCAGGTCTCATCCTGCTGCCTGTGACAAAAACACATCAATGCTTCAGATGACTAACCACTGAAACTGGGCTGTGGAAAGCTGTGGTTTTCCCTGTATCTTCCCCAAAGGCAGATTAGACACTACACATCAAAATTTTGGAAAGCACGTGTGAGCTCAGCATGGTCAGGTGCCACGTACTCAAGGGGGTCCACCTCCCTCTGCTGTCACCTGTCCTTGGACTGCAAGTTCTTTGGGTGTCAGACAGCATCTTTCAGCTTGGCAGAGTGTGCAGAATGGTCCTGGTGCATGGTTTGGAGCTTGTAGGAATGTAAACACAAGTTACTATAAATTGTCACCAAGGATAACTTTTCTAGATGCTAATAGTGGGAAAAATTGTAGTGCCTGACACAGATGGGTTTGGACCCCATACTGGGGCTCAGCTGTTCACCATCATCCCTGCCCTGGGTCTACAGAGGTGTGCCCTGTTGCTGTCATCCAAACCGTGGAGGGGGAGTCAGCTGGATCAGGGGAGAAGCAAACCGTGTGGGAAATGCCCAACAACCCTTCAGTCCTCCAAAGGATCCCTTGAGAAAGGAGACGCTCAGATTGCTGATATCCCTGGGCTGTGTCCTCCTTCCATCTGCAGACTTGTCTTCTTGCAAGGGATGGGAATTTATTTTGTCTGCTTCCTCCTCCCCAGGTCAATAGGTGCTCCCAGGATGTGTCCTAGCTGGCATTGCTCCTCCATGGCCAAGTTCGTCATACCAGGTCCTGGGGCCACAGTGCCACTGGCCCAGTGGGGGCTGTGCCCCATCGTGAGCGTGATGGTGAGGCCACCGCATTCACTGCTGAAAGTAAACTGGATGTCAAGCACTTCTCCCATCTGGCATCTATTAAAATAATGTGTATGTGTGTGTGTGTTTGCGCGTTTGTATGTGTGTGTATAAAATGTGGACACTGTCTCTGATTTTAAATATAGAACAAAATGCGTGTTTCAAATTATGTTTTAATTTTGTCTTTTTTGTTAACTGGAAAGATCCTTTATTTTAGAGTTTGCGCAAACTATTTTACTTAACATATTATCTGTAACAGATTGCATAAGCATGACTGTTATCTGTGTTAGTCATCACTTTAGACCATGGAATATAACTCATGGCAGTCTGGATTTAATGAATGTTTGAATTAACCTATACCTAATTTCTTGTGTTTTAAAACCTAAATCTCATTGAAAGCTGAGCTTTGTTTACTTCCCAAAATTGATCTGAGGGCCATTTGGAACACTTAGTGTATTCTAAAATGTGATCGTATCAACAATACATGCTCAAGTTTGTTTTAAAGTGAGTTTTTCTTTCCTAGTTTACATAAATCATTTAAAAAAATCGTTCACTTTTTTGGATCATAATGTACTCACTTGGCTTTTAGACCTACATAGCTCACAGACCAATTTTTCAAACAGGATTCTAAAGCTATTTGTGGATTACTTTCTGTTTGCTACTTGTAATCTGCATTCCTGAGGCAAGCATGCTAAAATGACTGAGGATTTTCATCGAGCTAAGTGATTATACTAAATAGGGCAATTTTGGGTGCTCTTAGCTTCTGTGTTTAAAAATACAATACAGAAGAAACCAACACCACATTTTCTGTTAAACCACAGAGGGCACTGTTTGTTCTTAATATAAAATGACCCACCTACATAGACTCTTGTCAGTCTTCATTAAGCAATTAATGTTAAGAGCTTTAATTTAACCTTTTTTCTCCCTTTTTTTCTTTCTTTGATTTAGAAGTTAACCAGGTGTATTACACTCATGCACACTGTCACGTACTCTCAGTGGTTGGTACCAAATACTGTCCTGGTCCATTCCTCCTCTCCTTACTGCTTCATCACACCACTGGAGTCAGAGAGTTTCCTTTCCAGAAATGGGTCTGGAGATGTAGTGCAGGAAACTGCCTCGTGATTGTCTAATGGTCGATTAGCACTCTGATTAATTACTTGGTCTTTACTTTTACTTTAAAGTATTGGAGAAAGGGAGGCAAGGCAGCACTGGCAACAATTGAAGTGTTAACTCCTAATATTTCTCCTCTGGTGCTTTCAACCAAGATGCAGTAGAGGAAAGAGAGAAACAGTGAAGTTGAAAGTCAATTGGCTATGCCAGTTTTGCAAATTATTGTTTATTTATCTGTTACTTGAAATATTCTGAACAAAATATGACATTTTCAGTTTTCTCAAAAGAAAAAGTCTTCCAAAATACCCGACACAGAAAAAGCAATAGCAAGATTTACAGGTTTTGCTAAAAAGAAAGTGCTGGATTTTTTTTAGTTCTTTGTTTTTGTCTGTCTGTTTGTTTCTGTAAAACATGCTGGGAAAAAACCCCAGAATTTCATGTGAAACAAATTTGGGACTTGTTTTGTCTTGGGGTTTTGTTGATACAAAGCGGCCTTAGATCATTGTACAGAACATCACACACAGACAAGATAAACTGTTTATAATATGAAAATCCTCATAGATTAAAGGAAAGAAATAAAAAGTAGAAATTGCGAAAACTGTCAACATCAGATTAGCGGAAAAGTTCTTGTTCACTTGTGGTCCTGTTAACTGTTGTGCAAGTTTGGGATATCTCAGAAGTTATGAAGTATTTCTTCATTTGCTATTGATTAAATTAAAGGTGTATTTTAGCAGTTTCTCTCTGTCTTGAACAGTGACCCTTATGAACTTTGCCGGTTATTTTAATTTCTTGTTTGTTGAGGCCTGGATAATTTCTGTGATATTTATTTTCCATTTCACTTCCCCAGCCTGTGTATAAAGCTGGTGCTGAGATCCATGAGGTGCTTTGCAGCTCTTGATGACACACTGCATTGGTCTTAGCCAGACATACCATTTTTTGCTTTGTCTTTTTTGTGCCTGGCCAAAGACACAGTTAGGACACAAATGGCTGTTCACGTTGCAAGCACTTGAAAAGGACTGCCAAAATTATGAATATCTCTGGAAAATAGGGTTGCCCAGGATCCCCTGATGGGCTTTAAGCAACATGTGATTTCATCAGTGGACAACCTATTACAGTGCTAAATTCTCTACTGGTAGATTTTTTTTTTTAATATTCAGGTTGAATCTCTCTTTTTTCAGTTTATATCTGGTGTCTCTAATCTTCCTGACATGTCCCAAGATGGACCCTTGAGGAACTCCTCACCAGGCACTACCTAGGGTACTACTCAGTAACAACTACCCTTTGAAAATGGACGATTCAAACAGTTTTTTCTCCATTTTGTAGTCCAGCCATTAGGATTGTAAAGACTTAGCTTGGATATAAGGATGCTGCAGGAGGCCATGTTGAAAGTGTTGCTAAAGGAAGCCTTTCCTCCATCGGGAAATGACTCATGAGAAGGGTGCTGTTCTTGGGGCTACATTTAAAGGGACAATTCATAAGAAAGCTAATGGAGACTGTTCAGAGAAATGGAATTTTCTCTGCTCGTTTCTAGTTATTTTTCTTTTAAAATATGACATGATACATAGAAATTCCCTTCTGAGAGTAGTTCAATCAACTCATCCCTTGGCTACAAGGCCAAGGATGATAAATTTTTGCAGGTTTCTTTTAAAGCACTCAGGAGAAAAGGTCTAAACTTCTTAAATTAACCTGAATAGGAGATTGTCCATACCATCAAACAGACAAACTCTGCTGCACAGCTGAGTGTTATTTTCCTTGAAGGCACTGCTAGGGGCGAGGACATTATCTTGCTGGTGAGGTTACATGGTTTGTATGTGTTTAGGATTGGATCTGCATTACCATGGGATAGTTATGAAAACATGCTGATAGTTCTGCAGAAGAATTTGATTTTTCAAAATGTTCTTCCTTGCTTGTCTGATTTTCAAAAACTGGAAACATAATCTGCGAAATAGGGCTGCAAAGTCATTACAAAAGCCCTGCACAGCACAACTCTTGCTGTTTTTGGCTTTTCTATTTCCTCTATATGCCAATTCATTCCTAGCTATGCTTATCAAGGGATCATAAGCATTTTCCATCTCATTTGATTTTCGAACCTGGAATTCAGTATTCTGCAGCACAGAATATTTGAACTGCTTTAATTTGCTAAGTTTAGGCATATCCTGAATATCTAAATATTATTAAACATAAGGTTCCTTTGATTTTGCCTTTTAAGTGACATAGAAAGAATCTGTAGAAGAGAAAGCAGTACTTCAGTTATCCATAATGCATCTGTTTATGTTTCCAACTGGTGCACTTTATCACCAAGTCATTGGTTTATATTACAAAATGATGGCTGTGTAATAAGTAGTTAGCAGAAACCACAGGCACGTCTTTGAAATAACACTAATGGCCATTTTTGATGAAATATATGAGGCTTTGTGAAAATGATTTGATGAAGAAATGTATTTTCTTTACTTCCTGTTAACAGTGAGCACATTGAAGCCCTTTAATCTCTGCTGCACAACTAAACATTTTTTTTTCTTATTTGGGATTAGTTTGATCTAGCAAGCACCATTTAATAATTAAGAAGCTTTAAAGCAAGTGAATTTGATCAGGGAAGAACTAATTAACAATAGCTGGTAACATTGGGAATTATTCATTCTACCTCTTTCTATACTCATCTGGTTTATGGTACTGAGGATTCTCTTCTGCTAGCAGAGTTTGCATATGTAGGAATCAATAAATAATAGTAAATTATAAAACATGCTGGAAGGCCCAAGTGTGATGACATTTTTAAGACTAGGATTTGCTCTGAAGGGATTAAATTTCTAGGTTTTTGTGAAAAGTGCAGCCAGTGCTTAGCAATTTGCCATACTTCACATTGGATAAGTTTTCTGGCATTTCACAAGTAAATCTTCCAACCAGTTTCTAAGCTAAAATTAGATGTAAATTGGATCTGTAGTTAAAGATGTGATCCTTGGACAAGTTTAATGTTTATGTCTGTTTTATACTCTAGCTTAAAAAAGTTCAGCTGCAATGCATTGTGCAAAATTATATTTTGCACAGGATACATTTGAAGAAATATTTTATGATTAAATTTTTATGCAGTGTTGTTTTAAACTCCTATTACATGCAGTTTTGCTGATGTTACATATTTTCAATCTTGTTCTCAGAAAATTTTGCTAAACTTTGGCTACTTTTTCTTTTTTTTTTTTTTACCCAAGTGAAGATTACTTGCATCCTGCAGGGGAAATGTTGCTTTGGGAAAGTTCTTATCCAATTTTTTCAGCTTTAAGGGATCAGCTTATTAAATATTTACTTCTTCAAATTTTTGACACTTTGGAAAAAAACCATGGTCCCACCAGGCTCTGGTATCAGGACTGTAAATATGGCCTTTGTTTCAAGATTGTACTCTTTGTTATCTTCATGACATAAAATTTAATGTCTTCAAGGAAGGAAAGAGTCTTTCAAAGAAGCGAAGAGTCTTCCTTTCATAATTTGTATCAATTTCTAAAACATTTGCTCTGTGAATTGAAAGGGATAGGGATCCTGCACTTAAATACCCATGTCTAATAAACACATTAAAATGCTAATTAAATAGTTATGCAGGCAAAATTTATGTCAATGTTTCCCAACTGTTGAATGCTTCACTACTTTTTTAGCAAAGTTAACAAGATTTAGGAGAAATAGCAGCTTTCTAAAAGTTACCAGAAAGTATTTCATTGAGATGAATGACTTGGATCAATGCAGCTGTTTTGCAGGAAAGTCTGGAAGACCTGGGCTGCCCAAATGGCACATGCAACCTGCCCAGATCACCAGCCCCTGCTGTTTCTTGCTCTCTGGGCTGTCCCTCAGAGATAGGCTGAGATTGTGGGGAGGAACAGTAAATAGGGGATGAAGGTCACGAGGCTGTAGAAAACCAGACTCATTGATTCTGTTGCCACTGGAGCAGTGTGCACGTAAGGATAAGTTAAGCTACAAAATCCTCATGGTCTTACAGGTGGCTGCCACTGACAGCCTTTCACCTACAGATAATGTGTATATAGTGCTTATGAGAGGGACAGTGCCTGATGTTTCTCTTGCTTGGCCCATGTGATCCCACTGTGCTCAGAGAAATTATGCAAGAGCACAGTCAGAAGTTCAAACACTGATTTAGGGCTCTCCATCCAATCACACACTCCACAGACAACTATAAAGGTCAGAAACAGCAGCAAGTTCCAGACACTTTGGGCTCTTCAAGCATGACCAATCTAATTCAAAAGCACATCAATGACTTGGCCAGGTCTGGCAGTTTTGTGTGCCTTTAATGCAGTAGTAAACTGTTTGTAGGAGAGAAATTAAGCAAAAATTTTTTAAATGAGAACTTTTGCAGTTAAGCAGAACATTAACTATATCTTCTGGAGCATCAGCAGGTGAAAAATTCATAAAGTATCTTTAAAAATAACTTGAATCTTATCTGGAACCAGTCCAATAAAATCATTTTATTATTACTGCCTAATTATTTTGTCACATTATTACACCTTATTATGTAGAATGCTTAAGGGTCTTGTCCATACATTTCTTACTGGATGATTTTGACTTTTTTTCCTAAATATAATGGTAACCAGGTTTTCTTTTTTAGTTTTCTACCTATGAAATTCATTGCTGATGTTTTAATTTTTCTCCAGATAATGACTGTTTTATCTGAGAATCCAGCCTAATCTCTTTGCTCTCAAGGGATATGATGGGAGGAGCCTTAGGCTTATTAAAATGCTTTCTAGGAAAGCTGAAATTCAGGATTTCTTGGATCAGGATGTTATGGACCAGGAAATGATAGGAATAATACCAAGGTGGGTATTATATTTTTAAACAGGGATGCACTGACAGTATTTCCATGTGTAGCATTTGTACAATGTGATCTGCTCAGCATGGCCTAATGGCAACAGGAGTTTTGGTATTTGTCTTCCATGTGTCCAGGGATTTTGCCTGGATGCATTTTCTATCCATAACTACTTCATTAGTGCGAAGATTCACGCGGAGGTGCTTTAGAGACCTCCCTTCAGAAAGCTACCATTGATGAGGTGGATGTTGAATATCCTCAGAGGAAAGGGATTCACACTGAGAGAATCTCATGCGTGAGAATACGATGCGAGCGCTCCCTGGGGTCTCTACGCTTGCATGAATAGGAAGGATTAAAGGTTCAGGCTTATAGCCCATTTGTCATGAAATCCTCTAATGATGACAGAAACTGTAGACTTGCCTCATATAGAATATCTATAAAGAGCAGAGTGAAAAGGATATAGTGAGGCAATGGTGCATGACCCTAATTTTAGAAGTATTGAAAGTGGGAGAATTCGAGGAGTTTACGACAGTAACAGAATATTGGGGTTTGGTTTTCCTTCCTCCCACCAGTGCAAAACCCAAGCTCTAAAGACTGTGTCTTGCAAAGTCCATACGAGCATCTGGGTATTCTCACTCTCCCTCAGTCTCCCCAACACCCTCTAGGAAATATAAAAACATTAATGTAAAAAACTAAGATAATTCAAAATCCACAATACGCAACAGGAAAAAAGCAAGAGGGCTCTGAATGCCCAGCAGCAGCTGGGATGCAGGTGGTGGGAGAACTGTGATGCTGCTGCCTGTCTGTCTTTGGAGGGATGGGGTAGCAGTGCCAGGGGTTATGGAGGCACCTGCCAAGGGTGCCCATCTGTTCGTAACCTGGGACCTACTTGAGCCCCTGGCTTGACCCTGATCCTGAGCCGTGCCAAGGCTCAGATGGTCCAGGGTTGATGCAGTCAGCTGCTCTGTTTCATTATAGATGGAAAAAATGTCAGGAATTCTAAATATGCATTTTATATTTCAGCTGGAACTCAATATCCTACAAAATAGAAATTCCCTCTCTTGGTCTAGCTGCAGCCTGGAAGAAGGGTCCTTTGAGGAGAGGCACAAGAGAGGTGTAGCCTGATCGTCAGATGATAAAATGGGTGTCAGACTCTGGCGCTGCGACTCTTCTGTAGAAATAGAGGTGTATTCCCTAATTTGAACATTTTATGACTTAGCCAATGAAACTAAGTTCTTTGCATCTTTTTGCTGAACACCTGGAATTTTTCAAAGAGATATCTGTGCCTGCCAGGTTTAGTTAGAGGTTTGGAAAACACCAGTGGCAGGCTGGAGTGAGGGAGGGAAAGCAAGGTGTTTCAGGACACAAAGCAGCCCTCCTCTGCCAGGTTGCCTGTTTAAAGTACAAGCTCATACGAGCAAGGTTAATCTTTTTTCTGTGTGGTGTGGTGTCCAGCAAGCTGTTACAAATCTGTAATAATCTGTTTTGCCAGGCATAGCTTCTTTACACCAAATTTTTCCTTGTGAAATCATAGCACGGTGTTACATGTCTGTATCCTGGCACTGCAGCAGTGTCACTTGCTGCCTGTGAGGGAGAAGGGTTACATGGTGGGGACATTGTCTGCATGCAACTGCTGTGTAAGCAAATGTGAACTGTACCTCTGTGAGAATTAGTCTGGTAGGGAAAGAAAGAAACCCCACAAATTTGCTGAGAGGATTAAGCACAACAGCTGAGTTTGAGGGGCTCATGGGTATTTATCAGGCCATTTACCATGAGAGGAGACATACCTTACTTCATGTGCTCTCAGATGACTCATGTGCTCTCAAAAATATTACCCTGCAGGTATGGAAACTATGAAGTTCCTTGTGCAAAAATGCATTGAAAGTTCCTCAGTAGAAAGCATAAAATGTTTGTTCAGTGAGCTACCTGGTAAGGTTTTCACTTCTGTAATTTTTCCTGCTCACCCTAACAGCTGTCTTCTTTTTTTTCAAGCTCTCAGAATAGGAAATGCCTTCAGAAATTTAATTTAGACAGCTTGATTTCAGTGGTACCCACTTCATTTCACATTTTATAGTTTGCAGTTAGGAAGCAACATCTGGACTTATCCCAGTAAAAATGTGATTTCCTGCTCTTAATACATTTATTGTATTTTCTTATATAAATATTGTTTAACTGTAGAAAGGAATCATGTTATTAATCTTTACTATGTGTCTAGACTGTTGATTACTTGAGGTACCTAAGCCCAGAGCTTGCTATTTAGTGGCATGAAAGCATTGGATTTGAGTGGCTTACAGCCATTAATATGCTCATGAGTCTGCAGGAGAAATGGAGCTTAGAGCACAGTCTATCTATCCATCTCGTATTTGACATCACTGGGAATCTAAGTCCTTCTGGCTTACCATTGAAATATGGTGCATGTGGGTTTGGTGACTTGAACCATTTAGTGAGACAAACACACCAGAAATCAGATTGCTACTTGTGTGATTACTTGCTAGTCATGTTTTCCTAAGCAGATGGTCCGTGCTATCCGCGAGCAAGCAGCTTTTTAAGCAGCTATCCTGCCTGCTTTAGGGGACTGGATTTGATGCATGTGCAAGGTTTGCTGCGTTATGTAACCCAGTCCTCCAAAGTTTTTTTCTTTTTTATAGTCACAGTTGATTAAAGCTGACCTGGCAAAAGACCAGAAAGCCTTTGAGAGGATTAGCGGTTATTAGTGTCATTGCCTCTTCTACTGTAAAAGTGGCTCTGTTATGAGCGGCTGAGCAGCATCGCCCGGGCACAGCTCACCCCTCGGAGCACCGTGGGGAGAGGGGAGCTGCGACCTGCCATCGGCACAGCCTCGGGCCACCGCTGGCCTCTGCTCCCGGTGTGTGCGAGAGCCCCGCTGGATGTCAGCAAGCAGCGAGGAGCCCTTGGCGGGCGGGGCTGGGGCCGGGCGGTCCGGCTGCCACCCCCTCCCTGCGCACCGGCTCACCTGGGTGGCGGCGGAGGCAGGGAAATCACTCATCACCCGCCTCTGTAGAGCTTTGTCTCCCTTTCTTCTCTCGCTGCTTTGTACGCTGCAGCGGAGAGGTGGCTGGCGCTGAACTTTTTACCTTCAAGGCTAAGTATTTTGTGCGCTGCAGAAAAGGCCATTAAAATGATTTGTGAAATAAATACTATCACTGAAGCAGGTGTTGGACCTGTAAACAGTTAATTGCCAGAGCTCTGCAGACGTCAACTATTTCTTTTGAGACATCTGCCAGCTAATATTATCTGATAGCAGCTCATTCAGTTGATGAATCTGTCATTTTGCAATTTAGCTACCAGAATGTGTGCTGGGTCGATCAGCTCTCAAACCTGTGTTTAGAAGAGCTTCACAATCTGCAGTCATCTGGAGACATTCAAGGTATAATACAATTAATAATTTACCATCATCCTGACATGAAGGTAACTTACAGTAGAAAAGTCAAAACATGTCAGTTTTCTGTGCCTTTGAGACTCATGTGAACGTTGCTTTTAAACAATGGTAAGAGAAATAAAAGCCTGGTCCAACCTAAGGGTCAATGCACAGCAGAAGATGGGGCACATTGGTAGGAGGAGATTTAGCCAAAGCTTATTTGTAGAGACTTCGTGAAATAATATTTGTGTTCAACATCTGTGTTCAGCATTTTTCAGCTGCTTCATGCCTTGATAATTATTGCAGAACTTTGCTTCAGCTAAACCAATCATGTTCTAAAAGACATTCATGATACTCAAAAGTTGATCCATAAGTAATCATGGGAAGAAAGAGGAGACTGTGTTCAAAACAGACAGGATTCATATCTATTTTTGTATTGGACTGCATTTTGAACTGTTCAAGTATGCTTTGAAGTGCTTTCTAAGTAAAAAGCTTAACAATACTTGTGAGCTGGTCCATGGAATACAGTTTTTCTGTTGATCACATGCAAGTAGCTCTTAACACCCTCCTTAACAATTTCATCTAGGTTTAATATTTTTGCTTTTTGGTTGAACAAAACATGATTTATATGTGAGGAGAGTACATTCACTCAAGAAGCCTAGAAAGAAACCATGGAATTTGAACGGGATTTTATATAAAGCAAAAAGAAAAAAAGAAATGGCTTGTTTTAAAAAAGCATTAACATCAAGGAGTCTGTGGTGGGATTGCAATTGAGTCATAATATCTTAAAAAAGCCCCCACTAAGGCAGATAACTAATTTGCTCTGTAGTCAGGCTGCTCAGGTTACCCCCTTGATGTTTTGGGCTGTGGGGACCCTCCTTCAGGACTTTGTTGCTCTTGGTGGCCACAGCCGTGGGGCCGGGGATGAATAGGATGGAGTGGCAGGAGGGTAAATGTGAGAGCTTTGTGTTTTCAGACAGTTCTTTTGCTTCTAGGAAAGTTAATTAGGAAGTGAAACCTTAAGCAGTTGACAGTGTGCATTGTTGGCTGCTAGTGCTCTGTGACAAATACCACTGAAAGGTACTTCACTTTCTTTTGTAAACAGAAAGGTAAGGAATTTGCACAAAAATGTATTGGTGAAGATCTGCTTTTCATCATGGCCTAACCACACAGTAAACAACAGAAATAACTTGTTTTAATAAAGTATGGTGTTGAAACATTTATCAGCAAGCTCTTTCTCTCCATTTCAAAGGTATGTTTAGGTAAGAGGAACTGTTGCCTTAAAGAAACCCAATCTGAAATTTTGTTATAACATTTTTTTCAGGTCAAGGTCAGGAAACTTAAGGAAAAGTTTGACTTTTGGGCCATCATACAATTACGCTTGAGTTGATTAATACAGTATGCTGAAACAGCCATCTAAGAATTTTGTAGTATTTTAAATGTATCCCAAATAGTAGTTACTCACATAAAATTATTCAAGTAGTCACATTATAAAAAGCATGACTTCATTTTTATTGTCATTTTTTGCATGTAGCATGTAGTTATGAGGCAAGTGTAATAATCCATGTATTTTAATTTATCTGTATAACAATAAAAAAATTAACATACCTCTCTCTTATAGGCTATGTTCCCTTGAGTGGCATCATTATAAGCCTCTGGAGAATTAATAAAATAGGCTTGGGGACTTCAGAGTTGAAGCCTGTTAAAATGGTTCTGCACAATACTTCATTTGAACTAGACTTTAGTGGTGTACTTACGAAACCAAAAGGAGAATGGTGTAGAGGTGGCTTAAGCACTAAAGATGTCCATTTCAGAATAAAGGTATCTGCCTTTTGTCCTGCATTTCCAGCCTCTGCAGGTGGAGCAGCTCTGCACACTGGCTTTCACAGCATCAGCAATACAGAGAAGCACAGCAAAACATTAATAATGTGAAGACTGTCCAAGGGTACGGCATTTGTGGAAGTAATGTTTGGAACTCAAAAAACCATCACCACAGATGACTGCTCCGAGGGGCTGGTAAATAGAGAGGAGGGAACAGCATTGCATGGCTACAGTTCATCCATGCATGCTGGTGCTTAGTCTCATAGAGGGAATGCTGCAAAGGATATTTTCTAAGACCCAGTCTTTCTGCAGAATCTGTCTCCCCGGGAGCAGCTGTGGCTGTGGAGAGATCTCCCATCTCTGCAGTTCACTGCTTATCCATGTTGTCCCCTTGCTTGTGCCCATTAATCTCAGTCCTTGTGGTAACACCAGAGTTTCCTCAGCCACGCAGATATTTCGCAACAGCTTTCCCTTTTGCCAGTGTTCCCTACAGAAAGGGAGAAATCAGTTTTCTGTTTATACATTCCCGTGAAGTGATGCTCTATCTGTTTTTACAAGGCTATGTAATGCCATTTAGATTTAGTCCACTGAGTGAGCTATTTTTAAAGGTTTTCAGAGGGTCATTGTAAATATTAAATTATTCAGATACTTTCACATTTTTCCATAAGAAACTCCCCAAATATTATTAGACTTAGCTTTCTTTTGGGTTGCTTTGAAAAATGGAGTAGGAAGATTTTCAGGAGTCCTTAGTACTGGTCTAAATTTCTTACTACTCCTTCCTAATGTTCTTAAGCATGCAAATCCAACACACCATAAAATTTACAGTGATTTAATAGTAATTACAATAAATATTGTATAGGATAACTGTGAGATAACAGTGCTTGAGTAAGGTGGACTGAGTAAGTGCTTGAATAAGGTCATTATACATCAGAACTGCTCTTCAGGCACTTTAAATAATGCCAGGGTGAGGTGATACAGGGCTGAGTATATGAAATTAGCTTGCCAATGGCTCTTCCTGCTGTATGACTGGAGATGAGCACGGGAAGGGATAGAAGAAGGCTGAAGAGCATCAGGGCCATGGGTCTGCCCCCACCTCTGGTTTGGGTTGGGGAGGAGGATTCCACCCTTATCAACCCCGTTGTGAGCTCATTCCTCATTTCTTGAGCAGAGAGGAATGTTTATTCAGCTGACACAGTTTCTGGGAAAGAGGCTGGAAGAAGAAACTGCTGCATGACAGTCTTCCTCCTTATCATCTAAAGTGGTGATGTATCCGTGCAACATGTGCAGTGTGGGAAGGGATGGGGAAGGATGGCCAGCTAGACAAGGGACAGACATAGGAAAATGAAGTATTTGAATGCACAGGGGATTATTACCCTATTTCTTTGCATCTACAACAATACTCATCTGAACTCAGCCTACCAAACTCTAATCAAAATAACCTTTTTCACTTGAGCAGTTGATTAACCCCCAAAGGCTCCATCTTTCAGTGAGTTTACTCAAATTCAGATCGTACGTGTGGAGTATGCAGCGCTGATTTGCACCAGAGTATATATTAATAGCAGTGTCAGTGGACAGAGGAACAGGGAAAGGCTGAGAGCAAACCATGTGGGTATCTGCCCTGCACGGACAAGGAACAGCTGAAAGCATGAGGCTGCCTCCCTGCTCCCATATGACTTTGTGTGGGAGAAGATTTGGAAGGGTGTGATTAAACCCACAGGAGAGGCATGCAAGGCAAGCTGGAGAAGAGCCCATCATCTGATTTCTTCTGGGGACTGCTCTTCCCTTCACAACACCAGCCCTCCTTGCTATCCCCTCTGATACAGCACGGCGGGTGTCTCTGGGAACGGATCAGTGGCCTTCGGCTGCATCTCCTTATGGAAATTGCTTTGACCTTTATTTTCATTTGTTGGCCCGACTGCTATCCTGTCCCTGAAGCGGAGTGTGGTTACACCTTTCTGCTTAAGCTGGCATGTTTAGTTTAAAACCAGAAGAAATAAGAACTTCTCAGCTTTCTAGAAATAACTTTTCTTCTCTTTTTATCACCTACAGAATGCCTGGAGAGTTTCAAACTAATAACAAGATTATGTAAGAGAACAGGAAATAAAAACATACATATATTTTGTTTCTGCAGAAACAGCCCCATTGCATTTAGTCTTCCAACACATTAAATGAGCCCTCTATATACTTTGGCACTACAAAGCATTTCAAAGATACTTCTGGTAAACACCAATACCATATCTATCCCTCTAAACCTAATTTTTCAGAAATGTATACATTGTAGAAGTGGAACAAAAGTCAGCTTCAACATTTAAAGCAATCAGTTTGATTCTGGTCACAGCAATTACTCTTTCTGTCAGCAGGAGGAAAATTTACAATCAGGAAATCAAAGAGTCAAACTTATTCCTGTATAATGCAGCATAAGATGCATGTAAATGGGATCACCCCTCTGGAAAAACTGCTTCCTCTCATTTGCCTGAGCAGAGCTGGGTGGCTGCCGCGCACCGCACAGAAGCTCAGGGCGTGCTCAGCCCAGCCCCGGGCAGGTGGAAGGAGCAGGGTCGTGGTCAGGGCTGTGCTGCCATGCCAAGGCAGGTCCCGCTGTGCCCCCATTCCTCTCCATGTCCCCGCTGTGCACTGCTGCTGGAGCTGGCCATCCCACCACCCCAACCTGACCCGCTTTTGCCGTCCCAGAGCAACACATCAGTTCCAGCTGCATTGCACCTCTTTTCTGTCATTCTCTTCAAGGAACATCCAGCTGCCTCCATGCCTCCACGTCTGTCTTTTTTTCTTTTCAGGAGTGAGGCATTGACAGCTTTCCCTTTTCCCTTCTCCCCTTCTTCCCCATGAGTTCTTTGGAAATGGCTGAGGAAAACAGTGATCACCCAATTTATGTGACACTCTCTCAGATAAACAAATGGGAAAATGGGACTTTTGAGGCTTGTCTGGACAGTGTAATTACAATGATCCTTGTGTGGCAGTTGTAAATCGACCTTTGGCAAACAACTTGGCCGGTCAGATCAGGTTTTGGAAAGAGCTTCATCATTTCTTAACATGGGTGATTCCACATTTTAGTAATTCTATAATGTTATTTTTTTTCTCTTTGGAGAATTCTAATGGGTTTATTTATAAAATAGCATAGATTTTGAGACACCTACTTCATCTCCTTTCACTGAATCACCTTCTTCTTCAAATAGCTCAGGTTCACAATTCCTTTCCTGGGGAGTTAAAAAAAAGGAAAAAAAGAAAGAAGGGGAAAAAAAGGAAAATAGATCTCATTTCACTCATTTTGGTTGACAAGAATCAGTAAACTGGTTCCCAGATCTGGGGACCTTTCTTTCTGGTAATACATAATCCTCTCTGACTACATTCATTTAATTCTTCAAGCCCACTCTCCACTTCAGTGTGTTCTCAGGTTTCTAGCTCTTCATAGTACATTTTTAACATATAGAAATAATGTCTGAAAGCTAATGACATTAAACAACTTCAAGGTAATTTCAAACATACTAAGGCTTGCAGAAAAATTTATGTCTAACTTTAAAAATAATTTCTGTTAACAATTATACAAAGAATTTCATAAATACTTCTGCTCTGCCGAGCAGGATTTTGCCTTTAGAAAAATAATGTTACCATTAACTGTTTTTATCACAGCAGCAAAAAAAGAACCAGGTGAGGTTGAATTCTGGTGTGCACAGTCTCCCTACTCACAGTCACCCATTAGAGTCTGACCTTCTTCTCTAAATATTTATAATCCAAGTGGATGCTATGGATAAAGATGAGAGGAATTCAGCAGTTTTGCAGTAGCTGCTGGGGAAGGGGGCACCTTGTATTCCTTCCTTCCTTCCTTCCTTCCTTCCTTCCTTCCTTCCTTCCTTCCTTCCTTCCTTCCTTCTTCTTTGTGGCATTCAATATTTACCAGTGAGAATGAAGTGTATTTTCAAACTTAGAGGCCTGTCTGTACATCTTGTCTGATGAAAGGGACTTTGATATGATAAATGCACCTGACAAAGCTTAATTTGTTAATATATTTCTTGAAATTAATCATTGATGTAGTAGTTAAAAACACAACCTGAGATCATGAAGAAATGTGTGGGAAGTGTATCTGGACTTACTTAAAACTTTGGAAGAATGTGAGAATTCACATTTATTAAGCCAAAATATAATAAATTCACAATGTAAAATACAACTCCAACTAGGCCAGATGATAAACGTTTTAATGCAATGCATGCAGCTGCTCTACTCTGTTGTTTCCAGTCTCTTTCTGTCTGGTCTATTTACCTCCTCTTAATAGCTGCACAACGTATTTATTGGGGCCTAAATTTTCCCTAGTTGTTTGCAGTATAATTTTCTGGTCCAAGGAAAGGCTCATTTCTTTGAACTGTTTTTCCAATAAGAGCAGAAAACAGCAAATACTAAATTAAAAACTACATAAGCACATTGCAAAGCAATTTTGCTGGGTTTCTGCTTTCTGGGGAGCCAAAGAGGGGAGAAGGTAAAGAGCTCTGTGTGATGTGTGGACGCTGCTTGTCTGAAATGGCTGTGCACCTCTGCAAGGCCTGTGGTGACCCCCTGGGAAGCTGAGGAGTGAGAACGCCAACTGAAAGCCAAATTTGTGTCAGAGGCAAAACGAAACAGTGCGGGGCAATGCAAGAATGTGGAAGGTAAAGTAAGGTGGTGGCTGAACCGGGTTTGGCTTCAGCAGTGGTTGTTCCTGTCCTGTATAGGGTGATGGGCCCCAGGTTACAGATGTTTCAGAAAACAAAGCCAGTCGTTGAGGGAGTGTATGTTCTATATTAAAAGTTGTTCTGGAGCCTCTCTCACCCAGGCATGTGAAGACAATTTTTGTGTATGAGGCAGCAGGTGAACAACCCTGCTTATTCAGCAACACAGAAATAAGAGTAATGTGACAGAAGTAGTGAGACCTTCACAGATGTTTTTTCTAATGAAAATAAGAAGACCCTGCCCTGGAAAAAATGTAAAGATTTTTTTTGGTTTTCCTGTATGCCAGTTGCAAAACCTGAGACAAATGGGCATTATGACAACTTCTTTTGTAGCAGCAAAACAAAGGTGTGTGTTGTGGGAGCCTCTGGCCGGCTCTAAGATGGTTGGTCACCATACCACGCCTGGGAAAATGCATTATATGTTAATTTGTGCAGTAAGGACAACACTGCCACTCTGCAGTTTGCACAGTATGCTGTGATTTGTTTTAACAACACTAGGCAACTCTCATACCAGGAAAAACATCCTCTTTGTAAAACCAGGGGACCCAAATATTGACCAGTAAAAATAAAATACTCTCCGTGAAGTGCAGAGTGTAAGGGAACTAGCCTAAAAACACTGGCCTCAGTGGAGGATGGAGAGGGAATATGATAAGACACTGGACTTAAGTAGGGGTCAGGGCACAGGTATGCAGAGCTTTGAACATGAAAATGGAAAGCGCTGAAGTAATGTGATATCACTCAGGTGAGAATATCTGCAGCTCAGCAGAAATTTCAGCTGTCTGTGGCCATTGTGCCCCTGTCACAGACTGAGAGCCCTGAGTGAACCGATGAACTTGAGGGAGCAGTCCCAGCTACTGCCTGTATAAAGCTGTGTTTCTGATTTGCTGATGGCAACAAGGCACAAGTATTTTGGGCATGGTCTTACGGCAATCCAAGCTGTAAAGCATGCAGCTGTGGCTGTTTTACTTCCAGCTCATGTTGGTATGGGTCTCTGCATTGCAGCCCTCCTTCCACAAGCCACAGGGACCATGATGCATATTCCACACTGGCTTCCCAGTGTGTGAAATTCTTAAGCAGATGGTCTTACTCAGCATGACATCTTCAAATCCTCAATTTTTTGTTAGAGGTAATTTTTTCATAGGTGTGTATATTGCACAGAACAAAGGCACAGATCATATTCACATGGTTCCAGGAATGTTTTCACAAGTTTTGGCAACAACTCTTGATCTAGTGACTGTGTGGCATAACACATCATTGAGCTTGCTGGCTGTGGGAACACATGGTGAGACAATCTTTTGGCTAAAGTGCTTTAACCTGCATATATGGGCCATGGGATGGACCTGCTAGGTGTACTTTGTGAGGGAGAGGGAATTAGATTAAACACTCCCCAGTGGTACCAATAGGATTTTTGCCATGTACTTCCCTAGGGGTAAGTAGAGCCTTTGCCCCATGAATGCTTTCATTGGACAGACTTGAACAAGCAGACAAAATACTGGAGATTCTTTCGAGTGGCCATTGTCTTCTACAATCACTGGATTCATAAAATCATTTCTGACCATTGATGTGTCCCATATATTTCTGAGTTGAGTATAAACCAGAAAATAGGCAATTTCCTGGCTTTTGGAGGGCTGGGTACGGATTTTTACATATAGCATCAACTCCTGTTTATTTTTATGAAATAGGATAAGAGGGAAAAGCTAAGGACAGGACAGAATTAATTTTCTTGAAAATGAAACATCCATACCAGAGAGGATGAAGATAGACCATTCCAGGTTAGTATGGTGCCAATGCTGTCTGCTCTCTCTATGTGCATACATTCCCTCATTCTGCTTCAGATTTATGTTTTTGTAATCCACATGCTCACTTTTATTATGACCCATAAAACACATCTGTATTGTCTCACGTCTTTTTCAAACTCTCTGTCTTCTGCTCTGTCTCTGGTTCCTTTCATTGATGCAGAAAATGAGAAAGGAAGACATTTTTATCACGTGGTTTGTTTATTCATTCAAATAACAATTGAATTGTTTGAATAGGACAGCTCAAAATTGTAACCCTAATGAAATAACCTAAAAACAAATGAAAGAAAAAAAGCAAAAAACCCCAACAAACCCAAAGAAAGTCTGTTGAGAAGCATCTGAGTACAGCTTGGACCAAGGAGAGGACATAGGCTGCTATCATTCCTGCAACACTCAGCAATGTCCATCACACTTACTGCGGGGTGGGGAAAACAAACCTGTTTTTTGAGCTGATACTTAGGTATTTGTATGGACTTTGCTTAGATTGGCAGCAACACTTAAACGAAAAGTTTTGTGAAGAAATAGACACTAAAGATAATGTTATTCCTGTTGTTTCCATGGCAATGGACATGCTTGATGGACTATATCCATCGTGTGTGCTCTGTAACCATCTGGTTTCCCAGTCCTCATTTCAGACACTCTAGGAATGAAATGTAGGTAAACTTTAATCAGGTTTATAATTACGGTTGTCCTTACAGAAATTATTTAACATGATTTTTCAGCTGCCTCAGCAAAAGGCCCAAAGGTCTTTTTAGGGTTTTATTGCCACTTTTAAGGAACAGTTTAAGAATTGTTATTGTACTTTAGCTACAGATGCCACTGTTCCTTCTTGGTTTCTGAAACTGTGTTATAATGACATCACATTAAGATTTTTTTTTCCAGGCTCCAAAAAGGTCACAGTTATTTTTTCCAAATGGCTCTGTCAAGCATAAAAATTAACCATACTTTAAGCTGGATTTTCTGTATTTGTAATGTATGTTTATGTTAGAGTTTCTGTCAAAACAGGCATTAAAGATAAATGTAGCTAATTAAAAGAACATTTGCTTAGAGCTCCTGGTAATAGATACCTCATTGTGGGGTCTTGAAGTAAAACTTACTTTCACAATTGATTCAGTTTATGGGATTGTGTTTGAACATTATAGAAGACTATTTCAATTTTCCAAATTGTGCATATTAGCCTGAGAACAATCAAGTTAAGTCTGTAAGTAAATTGCAGAAGAGAAGTCCGGGTGTACTTGCTAACTATGTAAAATGTTCTTGTTGGCTCTATTTCCTACACTTCATCATTTCAAATAATGCTTCCCAGCAGTAAATGTAAGTGAAAACTGGTTTCACAGAAGGGAAAAAGCCTATCTGGCACTGGATGAGTCAATAAGTTGCACACTGTAGCATAAGATAAAGAAAAAAAATTAAAAAGATCCCGTATCAAATTAGGTAATTGTTTCTTTTTATTTTACTCTATTTTACTAAACAGCTGTGCTCACAACATTAATTTCATTGCACACGACATCTGTGTTATCCTAGGGACTCCTATGCTGGGGAAAAGGTCAATGCCAACTGCTATTGCTTCAAGTTTCCATAAACTTTCAATGGCCAATAATATTTTGGGCTTTATAAAAAGTAAGTAAAATAATAATGTATTTGTGTAGCACCTTTCATATTAAGGGAATTCAAAGAAAACTACAAATAGTGTAGGCCCAGTCCTTTAGTTACATAAACAAAACTCCAATTGATTTCAGCAAACTTATGCCAGAGTAAAGAGGGCAGAGGAAAGGTGTCAAGATTTGGCTCTGTGCACTGCAGGCAGCAATCACTTCATCCACTAATAAAGTTCAGTCACTTTTTGGATGGGACTTGGCAGTTGTTTAACATAAGTGGTCTTGAGCTGACTCAGTTTAAATGGAAGGATAAACAAGAAAATAATTCTCTAATTAAGATTTCAGATTTTGCTGGAGCAAACTTTGAAAAATTGAAAGGACTGGTTGGGAGGGACAGCTGGGGCTGGGTTACTCAGGGTCTTCAAAGCGGAAAGGTTTGGAAATGCTTCAGGTCAAAGATGCCGAGGAATACACCGAAGTGCCATGGGGAAAATTACTTAGGGATGTGTTTCAGACCTGGCAGAGGGAACTACTGCCTTAAGAAGAATATTGGGAATAAGCAGGGAACGTATAGGAGCTGATAAAAGGACTGCTCTAGAGGAAATCCTTGTTGCAAAAATCAAGACCAGTGAGAACAGTGTGAGAGCTCTCTAATGTGTCATAAATCTTTTGCTCCAGTGTTCAGGAGGGATGACAACACTGGCCATGAGGACAGGCGGGAAGGGATCATTGGGAATGTGGCATCCAAGAGCAAATTTCAGCTTGAAAGTTCATCTTGAATGGGACGTATCACCTGCCTGCATCCCAAGAGGCTGGAAGATGTGCTGTTGAGAACTGCAAGCTTCATAGCACCTTTGGGTGGAGTGAGCATTGTCACCACAGACAGGAGATTGGCAA
Organism: Falcunculus frontatus; assembly: GCA_013398115.1. Lineage (NCBI taxonomy): Eukaryota > Metazoa > Chordata > Aves > Passeriformes > Falcunculus > Falcunculus frontatus. The sequence continues at coordinate 1,317,571 of VZRV01010927.1, read as the reverse complement.
GAGAAACAGCTGTACTTAAGTACAGGAAAAGGTATGTAGACAGCCATGGACATAAAAGTCTGACCTAAACTGTGTGTAACGTACTACAGCAGTCTTTGAAAGACCCTGCAAGAGCACTGGGAGATAAATTAAACATAGAAAATGACAAATAATAATTTAACAGCGGTAGATGACACTGAACTTTTACATTTCCCACAAAAATAATGCGTAAAATATAATCTATCAAGATTTCAGGAAAACATGCTTTGGAAACAAATGGGCAACCTTTACTTGTCATAATGAGAGGAATCAGGGGTGGCATTGTAAGGTAGGTAACAGGAGACATAAACGTGGACAGCAGCAGTCTGTGGAAAGGAAAGGGATGAAACCAGGCTGGTAACCAATTTTGATTTTGTTTAATACTTTCTCAGTGACCTGATGCAAATATGAATAGGATCCTGACAAAATGTACTGATATGCAGGGTTTAGAGGCATTGCCAATACACATCTTTTGGAGAGAGCGAAGTCTAAGAGTCCAAATGGGAATGGGATAAAATATAATAATAAAAATAATATAAAAAAATCTGCTACAAGCTCAGGGCTCATCTGTTCATAAAATAATTTTACTTGTTGATCAAGGTTTGACTAAGAGCCATCAATGGGATGTAACCACGAAAAGACAAATGCAGTTCCAGAATTTGTCTGTCAAATTACTGTCAGTGGGGACAGAAAATAACAGCATCACCATACAGGGCTTTGGCTAGACTACTTCTCACCTTCTGTCTTTAAAAAAGCCATTTGAAAGCCTAGCCGATGCACACAAGGACCCACACAGGTTCAAAATAAGTGTCTTTGTTCCCATGAGAGGATGGAAGAGATGGTCTTGGTCAAACTGGAGAAATGAGGGTATGGGGGAGGGCACAAGGGACAGCAGCAGGTAGAAAAGTCATTTAAACTAAATTAAAATGTTTTCACATGTACGGTGGGTGTCAACTGAGAAAAAACAAGTTTAAGTTTGAAACTAGAAGGCAACTCCTCACTCTTAGAGCAAGTGCATTTTGCAATATTCTGCAGTTGAGTAACAGAGGCCAAAACCCAACAACTTTTATGTTGGAGTGTATGAAAGAAATTATACAATGTGTTTGCTTGCAGTAACAGGGGAATTGACTTAATGGCCCTGAAAGTTCCTCAGAGCCCCTAGTTCAGATATCCTCTGCAGCAAACACTGTTGCTATATAAGAAATTTGAACAGAAATTAAGTGCAGTCCTGTTGAAATTGAAGTGGGAATTTAAGTTCCCCAAGAGTAATTAGCCTTACTGCGTGTGGTCAGGACATGGAAGAGGCATTTAATGGCTGTGAATATCGGTAGGTCTTTAAGTGGTGGAGGAGATTATAAGTTACCAGGACATTTACATAGTAATACTCACTTAAGTTCAAGGGATATGTCCTTTTGAACAGCAGCTATTAAATGCACTGTTGAGATACTGGTTTAGCTTTCACTTAGGTGACAACTGCTGTGTCTGACTGTCCCTGGCCATCCCAGATGTGGGAGAAACAAAATAACACAGCTTGTCTTTCAATTAGCAATTGCAAATGTCCTGTTTTGGGGAACAGCTTTGAGCACATATTCAACTATAAAAAGAATCCACTTGTCATGATTAAAGGGACACGCAGCAACACAGTTTTCATGCCAAATGAAACCTCCATTTCTCTAAATACAGACACATTTTTCAGCAAAATGAGCAATTAAATTAGAGAGTGTTCTTAATCTCTTGTCTTAACATCTCAGTTTTAACACGCAACTTAAAATGAGATCAGGGAGAGGTACTTTGGATGTAGGCAGAAATTTTTTGCCAGCACCAACAAGGAAAGGCTCATGAAAATTGTTGTCATCTAACAATATTATCACTTCAGCAGCACACAGTGATAGGGCTTTTTTCTAAACTACTAAAAAACATTAAGAATTAATTATGTTAGAGGCATGCCATTAATTGTGGTGTAATTTTCACCATGTGTATAATATTTAACTGCACATTTTGTCACAGTGCAATTATAGGAAATGTTTTTCCAAGATGTTTCTCTGGCTGTATATACATTGTGGTTACTCTAATTATTTTCCCCCGTTTTAATGTACAACATTTCCATTTAATGTACAAAAGATCCTGTCTTTTAAACCATTCACTGATAGACAGGATACACAGAGAGTAGGGTAGTGTAGTTTTCTCTAAATTTTATACTTTGCTGAGAAATAAATTTGAAAAAGTTGTGCAGTCTGTGCACATGTATTAGTCTCTGCCTTTTTATTTATATTAGACACATGTCCAGTTCTTTGTTTCCAGTGCTGTGATGCTCTAAGTCCCTGAGGACACTAAAATAGCTGAGTGAAATTAACACTGAAAAAATATATAATAATTTGCCTCAAAATGACCACTGCTATTTGAAGTATGCTGTGCAGTGTGGTTCTGCTCTGAATTTTCACCCAAGTTGTATATGTGGATGCAATAATGATGGGCATGCAATTAGTCAGCAACTGGCAGACACTGCACAAGTCACCACTCTATACTTAATCTCTTCCTGGAATCATGGGAGAATAATATTTGCATTGGCTTATAACCAAAAATTCTCTTAAATACAACTTGATTTTGTATATTTTACCCAATTGTATAATTGTATGGACAACATTTGTATATATTAAATGGCATATGCTACATGAAATTTTCTCAAATACAGTATTAGCTAGTTTAAAAACAATTTCTCCAGACACAGGGTAACATAATGTGGCCAGCACACCTGTCTGGCTGGATAAAAAAACTGCAAAAAAGAAATTAAAAATTATCTGACTCTCCTTTTACTTCCACCTGACAAATCAACAGAGATTTCACTGATGTTGTTATTCTTAGATTGTTGTATGTTTAATGTAAATCGGAGAAATATCCTGTCGGTTGTCTTGTCAGGGTAAGAGTAATCTTTTTCTGCTGCACCTAACCTCCACCTCCCCCCCACCAAAAAAACCCCCAAAGCGCACCAAGACCCTACACATAAAACACGTAATGTGGTGGGTCACATTTTTTAAAATATGATTTTAGAAAAGCTGTAAGATTAAGAATTGCTAGCTATATTGTTGTATCACTGAAAAATGAGACTTTGAATTTTAGTATAGTTCCAGTTTGAACAAAATCTTCAAACTAAAGCTTTGAAATAACAAGTTGGTACCACATGCTTTAGGTTAGATCCACTGAACAAACTCACTGGGAGTTTTAATTCTGATCACACCACCATGGTAAACATCAAATAAGTCAGAATTAGTATTTTTGTTTGTACTTTATGATACTCTGTAGGACATCTGAATCAGTTCCTCTTCTCAGTCGTATTCAGTCTTCAGGTCTATCTTCATCTAAGTATGCAGACAAACAAGTTGTAATGTAACTGGCTGTGGGGGTACAATGAAAATGTAAAATTTGAGACACGTGTTGAGACCTGAGGTCTATGGAGACCTTTTCATTATTTTTGGCTGGTTCAGGGTCATGTCACTGCACAGGCTTCATGATTCACTCTCCTCCAGGCACGGATTTGCCAACATGTGAGAAGGCTCCATGCGTCGACACCATGACCACATCCAGTGTCTCAAGGCTGTCTCCTTCACATAGGAAACCAATATGAGAGACACACTTTGAGAGTACATGATACAGCCATGACTACCTGATCTGAGGGAAGAAGCTGTGACTTTCTTCAGTTTTCCTATCTATAGAATGGTTTCATGGGTGGAATCATAGATTCCATAGTTCTTTATACATTTTTGGAATCATTTGTTATCTTGCAATCAAATCACAAGGGATATAAAATTCCAGTAAATGCTGATACAGCAGCATTTACTGTCATGAAACATGACACAGCATAGGCAATTTCTGATTGTATGAGGAAAATTTATTAAAATCGAGCATAACGGACTTTGTTTTTCTATAAAAATAGTATATTTATCTGTTAACTTCTCAGCATAGGAAGAACATCGACCTGTTGCAGAGGAGGGCCACCAAGGTGGGGCCAAGATTAGAGGGATAGAGAACCTCTCCTATGAGGAGAAGCTAAAAGAATTGGGATTGTTCAGCCTAGAGAAGAGAAGATTTCAGTAGCCTTCCAGTACCTGAAGGGGGCCTACAAGAAAGATGCAGAGAGGCTATTTACAAGAGCATGTAGTGACAGGACAAGAGGGAATGGCTTTACACTGAAAGAGATATTAGGAAGAAATTCTTTATTGTGAAGGTGATGAGACACTGCTCAACATAGGTTGCTCAGAAAAGCTGTGGATACCTGTCAGAGACTGAAAATAGTTCATGCCTCAAACATTCATATAAAGTTTTAAAGAAGCTACAACCACAGAAAACTCCTTGAAGAACTTTGGACTGTAAGTCAAACTACTGAGATCAGATAAAGGGAAAACCCATTCTTTCTTCAGCCTCAGGCCTGGAGAGAAACAAACAAGTAAACAAAGAAGAGAATGTGAGCCAAACCCAGCAGCCGTGCTAAGGATCTTCCCTGGCTGAGTTTGGGGTGGGGGAGACCA
>VZRV01010927.1:1295252-1312403 GCA_013398115.1 Falcunculus frontatus | reverse complement strand
TCTTTCTCTCCCTCTCTCTCTCTCTCTCTCTCTCATATTTACCACCAAATAAAACCCTTACTATTGACTGGCATACGGTCTCATTTACACCTTAATTCAGGCAGAGGAATTTCCAAAGAACCTTAATAATAATAGGATCATAACAATACCCCATCTCTGGATGTGTTTAAGGCCAGATTGGATGAAGCTTTGAGCAACCTGGTTTAGTGGACAGGGTTCATGTGCATGGCAAGGGGGTTGGAACGAGATGATCTTTCAGGTCCCTTCCAACCCAATCCATTCTGTGATCTATGATTCTAACCAGGTCAAAGTAGTTCTTCAGCAGATTGTGCTGCAGGACGAAAGACCTTGTGACACAGGTCTATAGCATGGCCAAGGGAGGAGGAGATGACACAGCTGAGATTCAGACCCCATGGATTTCTGAGTAGTTGCTGCTACCACAACTGCTTCGAAGGAAGAAAACATTCAGCCCTAGACAGGATCATGTCCCCTCCATAGCTTGCTTTTTGCATTTTCATTCTTATCACTGTGAACCATCTAAACCACATAATAGTCCCTTTCCCCACCTTAATCACATCCCCTTGCTACTTCTGTTGACCAGAGTCGATGCATTTACAAGCTGGAAACCTGCTGGCACTGACCAATCTTGATGACTGACCTCTGTTCTGGTATAAGCTCAGTTAGTTCATACAGGGTCCATACGGCAGTTTTCTCTCCCCCCTCCCCCTTCCCTTCCTCTGATTCTCCGAAAGTCTGCAGTTTTGTATGTCTTTTGCAGTGTCTCCCCAGGAGTATTTCACTTCTGTTGGCACTTTCTATAGCAGTATTAATAATGACATTTTGCTGGCATGGGGCCAGCTGTTAAAGTTTATGGAGTAATTTTGTAATAGAGCTGCAAGAGCTTAGCAAAAACCCAGCAGGTGAACAAGCTTTCCCCCTCACTCTTTTAAAATAAAAGCTCTCCCATTCCAAAAGCTTTGCAAAGCCTTTGCACCAGGATTTCTTGGAGGCAAGATGTGCATATTTTAATGTGACAGGTTTAAGAACCAGTGTTCTCCTGTGGCACTCCCACCTCCAGCTGCAAGGCTGTGCCCCTAGTCCCCATTCTGAGCCATGCTCATTGCAAATATTGAATATAAAATTGCTGTTTTCCCCTTGCCCTCCACCTTCCAGCTGCATATTCCCACCCTGGTTCCCTGCTTGGAGCAATGATTTAATAAATTTATCCACAATAATCATCAGCGCCTCTGCCTGCCCTCCCCCTCCCAGCTGCAGTTTCCCACCCTTATTTCTCTTTTGTGCCATGATTAGTACATATGTTTAAAATAAAACTCATCATCTCCTTCTCCCTTCCTCCTTCCAGCTGTGGATTCCTCCCTGCCTCCACCTTACCCCAATTTTCAGATCTGGTTTGTAGGTAAATTTCATAGAAAAATTGAACCTTGTACAGTGCCTCCCCTTCCTGCTGTCTGCCATTTCTCTGTTGCAAACGAAAAGTGGGCTTTAATGTGAAAGCAGATCATAGGCCTCAGTGGTGTTAACATGAAGGCACGAGTGATCTGAAGAGAGCAGAAAGATTCCTCTGCATTTGAATCCCTTTCCTGCCAGTGTCTCAGCCATGAGGGGCAAGATCCTGAAAGATGAGGCTGTAGCCAGGACTGCAGTCCTCTGTGTAGGAAGCAAAAGCTTTCCTGATACCTTTTGGTTCAGCTGTATGATGAATCACGGTATGATGAAATAGCTGAGGCTGGAAGGCACCAACCTCTGCTCCAACCCTGGGCTTCAAGCAGAGTCAGCTGCAGCAGGTGGCTCAAGGTAATCTCCAGTCAAGTTTGAATATCTCTGAGACTGGAGACTCCATGACCTCTGTGGGAAACCTGAGACAGTGTTAAACTACGCTGATGGTAAAGCAGGTTTTCCTAAGTTTAAGCAGACTTTTCTGTATCTCATTTTGTGTCTGTTGTCTTGTCTTTCAGTGGGAACTACTGAGCAAAGTCAGATGCCACCTTGTTTACATGACCCATCAGGACACCAGCTGTTTTTCTACACATGGTTAAGATCCCTCACAGTCTTTTCTTCTGCAGTCCGAGCAGTCCCAACTCTCTTAGCTTCTCCTTGTATGTTAAATTCCCCAGTCCCTCAACCACCTTCATGGCCCTTTGATGAATTTCTTCCCATATGTTTGTGTCTCTCTTCTGTTGGGGAGCCCAGACTGGGGCACAGCACCCAGACATGTCTCACGAGTGCTGAGAAGAGGGGAAGGATCACCTCTCTTGACCTGCGGGTGACATGAGTCCTAACGCAGCCCACCAGGCTGTTGGTCTTCTTTGTCAGGGCACATTGCTGGCTCATGTTCAGCTTGTCCACCAGCAGCCACAAAAGCCTTTCCTGCAAAGCTACTTTCAGAGGATTAGCCTCTAGCATGTCCAGGTGCATGGGGTTTCTTCTTCCCCAAGTGCAGAACTTTGCACTTCTCTTTCTTGAACTTGTCGGCCCATTTCTCATGCCTTTCAAGGTCTCCTTGAACAGCAATACAACCAGCTGGGATAGCAGCCATTCCTCACAGTTTTGTATATTCTGCAAATTTGCTCAGAGTTCACTCTGCCCCACCACCCAGGCCACTAATGAAGATGCTAAATGGGCCTGGATCCCGTATTGTCTCCTGGGGCAAATCTCTAGTGACTTGCCTCCATCTGGTTTTCATGTCACAGATAATAAGCTTTTGGGGTGGCAGTTCAACCAGTTTCCAGTCAACTCACTGGCCATTTATCTGACCTCTGCTTGAGCAGTTTATCTGTGAGGATGTTATGGGAGACAGTGAAAGCCTTGCTGAAGTCTAGACTAACAACAACCATTGTTCTCCTCTCATCCACTGGACTGATCAAGTCCTCACAAGAGGCTGTCAGGTTTGTTTGGCATGATTTCTTCCTTGTAAACCCATGCTGATCATTCTCAATCAATTTTTTGTCTTTTGTGTTTAGAAATGGTTTCTAGTACTATTGGCTCTACCATGTGCCAAAGGACATGAGATTGACTGGCCTGTAGTTTTAAGGTAAGACTGAAAACCATGCCCTCCCGAAGAAAGGAGTGACATTTGTTCTATTCTAGTCCTCAGGAAAGTCCCCTGATCCTCATGATCTTTCAGAGATAAGTGAGAGTGGCCTTGTCATAACACCAGCCAACTCCCTCAGTATCCATGGGTGAACCACCAGTAGTCCCATGAACATCTATATGTCCAAACTGTTCAAATGTTCCCTGATATGAACCTTCTTTACAAAGGGTAAGTCTTCTCTACTCCAGGCTTTACCATGGGTCTCAGGGGCCTTGGATTCCTAAAGGCTGGTCTTACCAGTAAAGACTGAGGCAGAAAAGACATTAAAAACTCCAGTCTTTTCCAGGTCCTAGTGACCTGGTCCCCTGTCCCATTCAGAAGTGGGGTCATATTTTCCCTAGTTTTCCTTTTGCTGCTGATGTACCTATAGAAACCCTTCTTGTTTTATTTCACATCCTGTAGAGGCCCAAAGGACTAGATGAGCTTCCTAACTCCTTCTCTGCACACATGAACATCTATCTTCTCTTTGGGTAACCTGTCTTTAGTTCCACCTTTGCTTACTTGCTCTATTTCTGTTTTTTCAGGAGCATCTTGCTCATCCATGAAGGCCTCCAGCTGCCTTTGCTTAATTTCCTGAGCCTCAGAATGACCATTCTGGAGCTTAGAGAATCTTAGAGGACCAGTTGTCCTGGTGCCCTCTTCTATCCCAGCCTGTCTTCCCTGGGATTCTTTCAAGCAGACACATGAAGAGTCTAAGTTGACTCTCCTGAACTCCAGGTCTTTGACTCTTCTGCTTGCTTTGCTCTCCTCTTGGGATCCTGAACTCCATCATTTTGTGGGTCTCAAAGGCTGTGCTGTACTTTCACATCCCTGATCAGTTCTGCCTTTCCCGTAAATATGACATCCAGAACATCTCTCTCCCGTGTGATCATCTTGATCAACTGTGTCAGAAAGTTGTCATCTGTGTGCTTCAGAAGCCTGGATTTCTTCTGCCTTGATATATTGTCCCTGAAGAAAATATTGGGGTGGTTATAAAAGGCTTTATTTATTTCTCCCTGATCAGGACATCCGTAGCAGGAACCCACCACGGTGCGGTCTGTGTTGGTCTGCCTTGTAACCCTGACCCACAACCTCCCAGCTGGCTCAATGTCCAGCCCCAGGCCAAGGTCCAGGTGATCCAACTGCTCTCACACAAAGGGCAGCTCCCCCTCTTTGCTCTTCCTGGGCAAGCCTGTCATTGCTAGAAAGCCAGCAACCATCCACAGCAGTGCAGCTGTTGTGGGAGCTGTTCCACCACAGCTCTGTGATCCCAGGGTTATTACAGCCCTGCAACTGCACGCAGATCTCTCATTCCTCCTGTTTGTTCCCCATGCTGCTTGCATTAGTGCAATGAATTAGTGCCCTCCAGAGAGGCACCCAGTCAGGGTGATTCCCCAGAAGAGACATGAGAGCTTTCCCAGTAATACTGTCCAGAAGGCACTTTCTTATTTATGAGCATGTGTCTGAGATGGCCTCCCTTCAGCCCTGTTTTGTTGATTAAGCTTTGTCAGGTGGATCCCATGTGTGATTGCAGCGTTCCTCAACTGTCACATGGTTGTAAAAAGCAAATCCCTACTGTCAACACCTGCTGTGGAACCAGTTGTTGACTCAAAAGGTCTGTCCTCTTTCCTCAAGCCCATGTCATGTGGGAGAGACGTAAGGAGTTTTGTATTGGACAGCAGTCAAGGATGAAGCATGTGGTATCTTATGAAAAAGACTGTGAACTTGCTGCCCCAGGGAATACTTTTTCCTCCCAAATTCACTCAACATACACACACAAGGCAAGAAAGGGACCTTCTCTTCACTGTACTTCGAACTTTGCAAGGACTCCAGAGGCTTGGTGAGTTTTTGGGCTAGACTTGGACCAATAAGAAAGGTGGAAAGCCAGAAATCCTTCTTAAGACTCTGAATCAGCATCACTAATTCCTACCTGCCTTATTCTGAGAGATGCTGATGGCATGACTCAAGTCAAGTTCCAGGTGTCAGGCACTGGTGTGGTGCTCTGCATCATGCACTTGAGTGGGGCAGGCTGAATGTACAAAGGGACCTTCTGGGGGGTTAACAATTACACAGGAGTAATGCTGAGTCCACAGAAGATAATTCAGTTTGGGTCTAGATGTTACTGGAACACTTTGGGGGTGGCCCAGGAGGCTATGGTGTCTACAAACTGGATGATCTCTCTTACGCTAGTGCCTTTTCGTAACAATCCCACAAAGTAAAGAGGAAAGGGCCACCATGTTACAATAGCAGTTAGATTGTGGTATGGATAATAATTCGTCTTGATGGTATGCTCAGAACCACACACAGTTCAAATAAGTTCTTCATCCATACAGCTTATGGATGTCATCTGGGTTATGCATCAGCTTTCTGCAGAATGAGAGATCTGCTGGAAGCATGGCACCTGGACAGGAACTGAGTGATACCCTCTACAGTGTCACATGAAGCAAAACAGCTCTACTGCCTTCTGTGGGACAGGGGCCATGATCTCCTTGCCCACTTAGGAGTGGCCAGTACTGTTAATAAAGCTAATGAGGAAAATCCAAGGTTGTTGTCCAGTTGTCTGTGTCTAATTGCATTTAACCAGTGCCTTGCAAAGCAAAGGTGGGTCTGCCAGACAGTGCTACTACTGTGTTATAAGAGGGTGAGTTATTGTAATTGTTATTCAAAGTAGATAATTTACAGAAAATTAAAAAAAAAAAAAAAAGCTTCTGTTTCACAGTGTTTCTAGTTGGCTGGAATAGATCACCATCTCATCTTTCACCTAAATAGGAATCCCTGAACTCCCTCAACTACTCTCATTTTTGAGTCAGTTTCTAGCTGAAACAGCATTCCAGAAAGAAGATAAGATTATCCTTGATCAAAACAATGTTCTTATTCTCTACTCTGGCTGGAGAAGCTCTGTGAAGGAAGTGGCTCCTGAGACAGGGAGAGAAGAAAAGCCAGTGTTAGGCTACCTTGGGACTACTCCACCTTCTGGAACAGAGAGAACTGGAAGAGCTCTGTATCTTGCAGAAACATGAACTATGCTCCACCGGCCTCCTCTGGCCCTGTCTCACCTCTCCCCTAACGTGTTTTCAGCATACTGTTCTCACAGCCCTAAACCTGTGCAACAAATAGCTGTTTGGTTTACAGGCTTATGCACAAAGCCCAGACAGAAACCCCCTCTGACATTACGGTTTTCACCACAAAAGAGACCTTTGGCCCTATGGTCCAAGCATAGCAGTAGAACAAACATTCAGTGGTTGCAGAAAGCTGCAGGTCAGGGTAATCACAATGTATTGAAAACTCACCAAATAGTCATCAATCAGAAGCATGGAGCCTTTGTTCGAAGACCAGACCAGCATCATCTGGTAGAAATACTTAAGATGCCTCAGTATTTGTTATTTGACAGCGATTTGTAGCTGGAACAGTAACACCTGCAATAGCTAAGCATGGAGTGCAGCTTGTAGTATGACCTCCTGCATGGTTTCATCCAAAGCCCATCAAAGCTGGGAGGGAGTCTTTGGCTTCAAGTCTCTTTCAGTCAGGCATTTATCTAATGTACCAAAACTATCTCAGACAAAATCCTTTCTATATCAAACTGCCCTCTGAAACTACTTTTTCCCCCCCTTTTTTACTGCTTCATCAAAATACATCCAGCTGTTCCTATGCTTGTAGCAATACAATTTGCCCCAGACATTCCAATGGAAAATTGTATACATATATAAGTCGGTAACAGCTGAATCCATTTTCTTCAAACTCCCCTTATTTTAAATCTAATGGAAACCTAGGGAATGTGATTTGCTTGCCCTAACTTAATTAGCTCAGTAATTTTAAGATTATTAGCACTGGGCTTTTTTACTTCTGCTCAATATGTTCTGAATTTCATTTCTTTGCTCATAGAAAAATGTTGTTACACAATGGGTTATTTTAAACTGTAATTGTCCAGCAAACTTTAAACACATATTAGGCCAGTACAGTGCAAAGAGAAAGCGGCAGTAATCTCTTCACTACTCCCAGCTGCTATTGGCTGCATGACATGATAATAATAATAACTTGCGTTTCTGTAGAATATTTAGCTTCAGGAAAAAACTTGAAGGATGTTGGACTGCTCTCGAATAATTTATGAATTCCATATGTTTATAAGTGTCTTTAAATACCGTGAGGGATTTACAGTATGGAAATATGTTTGCTCCTAGGAGGTGTTGACTGTCCATGGGCAAGGAAGAATATAATTGCATTTAGGATATGCTGCAAATGCCATCTGCTTTGATGTCCTACATCTGTGCAGCTGTGGGGTTTAGCAAACTCTGCCCACCTGGGAACAACATGTCCCAAGCAGGAAGTAGAGGAGAACCAAAACTCCAGTGTACTGAGTCAACTTCTGAAGGAGGTAGGGAATGGGTTTTAAGGAAACAGACTTTGAGGGAAAACTAATAAATAAATGTCATTGAAGTTCTCTGTTGAAAGATGACAAACTCCCAGGTAACATAAGTGTATTGAACCCGATGCTTTCAAAATCTTTTAATCTTTTGTTCTAAAGGATTGATCTGTGCAATGCTGTTAAGAAGGCTGCCCCATAAAATCTTCCAGAGAAGTGACTGTTCAGCCTAAAAGGAGCTTGTGAAATGATGTTGGCAATTCAGACAATCCAGGATCTAGTCTAAGGCCAGGAAAACTGGAGCTTTGGTCTCAAGAATGGATGAGGTGCCTCCTGAGGGACCATAACATCAGGCAGAAGAGCAATTCATCCTGTAAATACCATCCAAGGTAGGGACGAGGGTCAGGGGCTGAAAACTGCATCTTTCATGAAACTGGAAGTTCATGGCACATAGAGATGTATGGCTCGAGACAAGAAAATGCTTCATTTCAATGTTTTCAGCCAGCATATTTCACTTTTCGTGTTCCCAAGTGAAAACATTCTGCTTTGTTTAACTGCCCAAACCATTCCAGTAAAAATCCATGTACATCTCCAGATGATTAGGAGAGCTCTGTAGCTTGGGTGTTGCAGGCCAATGTTCACCACTGTGGCTACAGGTGCCTGACCAAGTTTCCTTGTGGTCCCTTGTGCTTGGCTCTGGGGTTTATTGGCTCCCATCGGTCACCACAAGACCTGGTTGGAGGGGGAACGTTCCCATTGCAGGGAATGTAGCCTGGCCAAGGCAGACCTGTAACATGGAGGGGAGAGAGCATGGGCCACCTGAGTTAAAAACTTTCATAATGGAAAGTGTTGCTGCTGAGAAAGCAGAATAAAACTGGGATGACTTGGAAAAAAAGTCCATTTTGTAATGTCAATAGACCAGAATGCATTGAAAATGCTGAAGCAGTATAAAATGACTACTTTTTTTTTTTAACTTCAGCGATTGAAAACTGAAGTGTTTCACAATATACAAATCCTTTGAAAGCTCATTTAGACAGAATCAAATTAACCAGACCTCCTTAAAAACAAGTTGCTTTAGATTATAGAGCAGAAAATATAGTAGGCTCATAGGTAATCCACCAGACCACAGCACATCCCAGGAAAGTCATTACATCTGAATTCTGTTTCTATGGAGGTTGATAGCAAAACTCCCACTGATTTTGCTGGCAGAAGTTCACCTCTTGGATGCAGTGTAAGTTACTCCTGCAAGAGTCAACAAACACCTCTGTTTTAACCATGAAAAATCAGGACCACACCAGCACAAGCAAAGATTTTCTGTGAAACTTCCATTGCTAAATGAAAAAAATAGTAACGTAATTCAGCATGCTGATGACTACTGCTCACAGTGCATTCCCTAGTTAATGTGCAAAAGCAAATGAAAAGAACATGTTTGTCTTCTTTGAAGTATTCATTATAGTTTGGAGATTTTTCACAATATTCCAGGCAAAATAATTTTAAATATTCTTCTACATTTACTTTCTCAAAATCCTATGAAACCTAAAGAGAACTTTAGTAGATGGTGGTGTTCTGTGGAAGATAGTGGAATAGCATTTTCCTTTTTCTGAGTAAACTGTCAGTCTAAACTTACCATTAAACAACTTGAAGAAAACTTGATACCATGATAAGGTAGGACTTAAGTGATATCCCAAATAATAGACTTCTCTGAAACTGACTGCGTGCTTAAATGAAGCCATACATAAATGTATGCAGTTATCTGAGTTTTCCCATCCCAGACAATGAAAGGACATCGAAAGTACTGATGCTGCCTAAGGCTTTTAAAATAATAATGAGACTAATAATAGTATTTATTAATTAGTATTAGTAGTATAAATCATTCAAAAGTAAAAATATATAAACATAAATAAAATTAACAAATAAAAAGCAATAGAAGCCATGAATTTTCACTGAAAATCAGATTTTTATTTTCTAGTCATGTAATGTGAAAGAAATTTCAAGTAACACTTTATCTCTGTTTTGGAGCTGTAATAATCCTACCTCTTGGCATTTTGACTAAATTGTAGCACACCAATGTCCCATTGAATTTTCTTATTTTTATTGTCTTTATGAGTACACTAAGTTTTTTACGTGCTACCATTTTTCTGAAGAAAATTTAAGCATTAATCCCCTGCCTTGGCATGTGAAGTTTGGGTAATTCAAGTTTCATACAAAAGTTTTCCCAGTCCCATTTGGAAGTATTCTGGAGGTATGAAGGGCTGACTAGAGCTGATTGAAATTGAATAGGTGTACAAACCTCTTTCTGGTTCTTGCAGAAATCACACAGTGAATTCTATGCAAAATTAATTTCCTTAAACCATAGGTATTAATTTCCTTAAACCATAGGTATTGAAATCAGACACTTCGATTTTAAAATATCACAGAATCACAGAGTATTCTGAGTTGGAAGGGATCAACAAGGATCATCAACTCCAACTCTTAAGTCATATCTTTTGCAAAAAAAACCCCCAACTTTTTCAAATTAAAGCTTAAAAAAAAGAGTGAGATATTGTGATTCACATTTTTCAGCCTACAATCTTCAACATACAGTGCAAAACTTGAGGAAGCAAGTGCTGAAATTGCCTTCCTTAGCTGGGTGTATAAAACAGGAATATCTTTCTGTAGTGATATTGCCAATACAATACTTCACTCAACAACATCAAGACTTTTTCTTTTTGTGGAAAACAGTGCAGAAAACCTCTGAAAAATGCAATGAGAAGTGACTTAGATAGCATCTGCCAACACTTCTAAAATTGCTAGAGGAGTAGACACTACCAACAGACTCAGAGGTTGTACACATAGTGCCCTGGAAAAGAACTGCGCTTCCTTCTGCATGTACAAGGTTAAAGAGTGGTGTGTTGTGGTTTGAGGTACTTCAGAAAATTATTGAAGAAAGGATAATGAAGGTCTAAGTGCATGTAAGCACATAAAGGGGTAAAGTCTTTCATTTTCCTGTCAGAATGATAACTTGTGAGACTTCAGAGTCAACAGTGAAGCAAGATTCTCTTTCCATCCTAGCTCCTGCCCACCCACTGCTCTTGGGATCGCAGAAGCCATTAATTAAATTCTCTCTTTACCTTTCTCTTAAACCTCCCAGTTTATTGCACTGTCACACTCTTGTCAGCAACTTCTATCCCAAATCTGCCCCTGCTCAGAAACACCAGTTTCAAACACCCTTATAATATACCTGCTGAGACAGGGCAAACCTGAGCCCAAAACAAATATTTTACAACTTAAAGTGACTTTTCAAGGTCTTGAATCAACATCCCTCCATCACAACAAAGCTCTACAAGATGTAGGACTGCCATAAGTTACTTTTCATAGGTATAAAAATCCACTTGAGTAAAGTGGAAAAAGTCAAGCCTCTCCATTTTCAAGACTGAAATTCACATGTCTTGAGTACCAGCTTTCTGCAGGAGTAAAAAAAGTCACACAACCTCTTTAGACAGAGGGTGACCTCCTCTCATGTCCATTCCAGGAAATTTTGATTGGAGTGCTGAAGTTCATAGGGCACAACTTAAAATTGCGCTTGTGATGTTTCATTGAGCTGACTATAGTTTCTGAGCTGCTATGTTCAAAGGCCTACAAGATACTTTATTTCATTTAAGCCCTGAATAAGAGTAAACATCCAGGAGTAATGGATTTGCCTTCAGTTCATCTACCACAGATTGTGAGATCCCAGCAAATAGAGCTTTACTTCATCTGACACACTCTTTACGGATACCTGGGTATGAAATACTATACTGGAGGGCAATAAAATGCTAAGACACCATTGTCTTATCTTCCTAATGAGACTTTCACTTGTGAAAGTTAGTATGGGAGGGACTATGTTGTGGGAGGGGGAAGGAAAGGCAGTTTAGGATCTGTATAAGGACCAACAGAGCTTACTGATGTCTCCTCTTGAAAAGCTGAAGCAAAGATTGTTGCTGTGTTTTACAAAGAGCAGAGAGACTGGGAGTATACCTCAAATGGGGTATTGATGCTGTGTGCAGGAGACGCCTCATCCCATGCTGCACTATGGGACTGCTGGACTAAAATGCTGGGAGAGAAAAGGGGAAAAAAACACAGAAAGGGAAGAAGTTTGGAAAGCAATACAATTCCAGGAACTAAGGTATTCTGATACTTGTCTAAGATTCAAGTCAAATTATATATAGAGATACATTCCCTGCTACTCATTAGTTACAATCAAAAAGCATCACTTGACGTTCTTTATGGAATATTGTGTGGATAGACTCCTGCTTCAGGAGTATAGAGGTCTGGCTGCTTTGACAAACACTGCTCTTGACCCTGCTTTGCCTTGTACAATTCACCCTGCACTCTCCTCGAGGCAGTCACTGAGATGAAAACAGGATCTCTGAAGTGATACTCAAATACCAAAGGTGGCAGCTTCTTAGATAATGTAAGGACAGCTGACAATTATCACAGGTTTGAGATCTTAAGGTTACATGCTTAATGTGTTCCCCTGTGCTCATGGTCCATGGATACTTCTCAGACATCTTTTAATTTCCTTTTCTTATCACCACTTTGTATGTGTGTTCTGCATGTGAAATGTTTAAAAGTAGCATGAGAAGATAAGAAAAAAAACCCGGAGTCTTTCAGGTAAACTCAAGGTTGTGTTCTTGGATAATTAGGGATGCCTCCAGTTCAACTTTGTGTCATCTTTTTCTGGAGTCTGGTACACCTTCTACCCTGGGGTTGGTACGTTCATAGTGCAGGGAGGACATCGAGGCACCAATGAAGATTTTTTTCTTAGAACTGATCTATTGCTTGCTAAGTCAATCCATCTCCAGAGGAACACAGCTACCAGTCAGTCTTTTAAAACTGCATGGATTAGCAACAGATGTTTTCTCAGTCGTACAATGGAAAACATTTTTTTCTTCTCGTGAAGGAAGCAACATATTTCTCTGGACTTGGTACAGTCTGCAATGGTTTGGGTATGGTCTTCATCCACAATAGCTTTGGTAACAACACATATAATATAAGACAACCATCTTGCCTTCAGTTATTTAAGAGAAACCTGATTCCACTCCTGAGACAAAACAACTCTGGCCAAAGGAAGTTCAGTTGGCTTCTTCTTTCTCTGAAAAACAGACCACACAATTGTGGTGGATGAAAGAGTAGCCAAAAAATTAAGAGATCATTTTCAGACAAATATATTTTTTTTCCGAATACAGTGTTTTTTCCCAGTCCTTCCACCCTTGTGATATGAACTACTGCATATGCTTCATAAAATTACCATCTACTGCTCAGTTGTTTATTTTTGTAATCACTCGATTTCATTTCATTTGTTTGCCTTTTGACCCTGTTTTGATTATGGAGAGTTTTAATGATCAAGGGATCTGTAGATTAAAGTCTATTTAATGCACTATGCTTTCCACATAAAATTGGAGGAATTTCACTGGCATTATTGACATGCTGATTTATCCCCACAATCAAGCAAGCACTGAAGTTACTAGAAAGGGATCTTGATTTCTCTGCTTCCTTTCCTTCTGATATTGGTTTTGGTGTTTTGTTTTTTAAATTATAATCAGATAATTTTGTTAAATTCATTTAAATCTTGAAACCAAATCATGTGGTTCATTTTAGAGTTTTAAAAATCTACGAACTTGGATTTTTCCAGTAACTTCATAGCTGAGTCAGATCTGTTGACCCTTGTAGCTGCTTTCTCTTAAACAATCTGCTGATTTGTACAATACTCATATGAGCATAATGTTAGACTTGAAATGCCACCAAGGATATTTTATTTCTGAAACACCCTGATATTCTAAATCACTCAGTGATTTGAAAGTCAATGGAATGAAGCTCAGAAGAAATGGGAGAACTAGATTTACTGTTAATTTGATATTTGGAACTGACATTTCACTTTGCATGTGAATGCTGAAAAAGCTGCCAAAACCAGGCTTTGCTAAAATATCATAATTACTGGTTCCTCTACTCCCAAATACAACATTGTTTGGTGAAAACAATATATTCTTTAGTCCCTTCACTCTACTATCTATTGTTTTATACCAGTTATTTATAAAAGGAAATGTCTGACTTTTCAAAATGGAATAGTTGTGTCAGTATTTGATTAACTTCTTCTCCCTCTATATTATCAGTCTTGATTTAAACAGCAGGTCGTTGTGTTCTGATTATCTCATGTTTTAACCAGTCAGCTGCTTTTGCCTTTTCTCTACCAAGATGAACCTCAGTTTTTTTCCCCTATAAGAATCTCTCTACATGTTATGTCACGGTGCTCTAAAATGGACCCTTCTCTCTTCTGGCATGCTGAGAGGAGGCATGGGCTAGTTGGTGTCTGAGGCATGTCTGGGTGCAGATGTCCATGGCCAGACAGTGTCTTGGCTCCAGTGGGTGACTCCCCTCATGAAGAGCCTTGGTGCTAACTGATAGTGCTGTGTGAAATGAGGTCCTGCCCAAGATGAAAATTGGTTCCAACTGACTTCTGCAAGAGCTCAGTAAAGGTGGACAGACATTCTCGTTCTCCAGATACTATAAAAAATAATAATGAGCAAAATGCAGGTAATGCAAAATGTCAGGCAGCCTACCAAGTGGCACGGTGTAGCTAATCCTTGGTGACTGTGCTGTTGGATGGAGAGCACTGTGCTGTCACAGGACATGGCTGTCTGAATTCAATTTTACTGTTACACATACGAGACTTCCTCAGATGAGACTGCCGACACTCTCCCCTGTACCTCAACTGCAGTTCTTTCTCAGAATAGCTCACCTGCTCCTGAATAGCAGGTATCCAAGGATGTGACTGCTACCTGTGATCAGTGCTATCTGCCAGGGAAGGAAGGTTGTGTTGATACCCTCATCAGGGCTAAGGATGTGCCCTTCCAGCCCTGTGTACCAGAGCTGCCTTCTGCAGCAGTTCTGACCATCGTGGTCTCTCTGAAACCAGGCAAGGCATTGACTCAGCCAGCTGGAGTCAATGCCATACAAAAGCTGGTTTAGATTGAAAACCTTCATAGTTTTGTCACATGCTCCAGACTATTTCTGTGTTCAACTGCAAAAGAGTGCTTCAAAGCTGAAGGATCCCAATCTTTTTGTTCTTGGTGAAGGACTTGACAGGGCATGGTTTGTAACAGCAATACACTGTTCTTGCTTGACTCTAAATCTTAGTGCTGCACTTCCTCAAGCAACTATCTGACACCCTGAAGCTTGAGAGGAAGAATAGTTGCAGTTTTTACTGGTGGTCACTGCACAGAGCTGACCACTGGTCACTTCCCAGTACAGACCCACCTGTTGTGAGGGCACTATGCTGGTATTATGTCTAGAGGCACTAGTAATCTGCTGAATGTTTGGTGTGGGGCTCACTCAGAACTGCATCCCTTTGAAAATATCTGTATTCCTGGCTGCTTGACAAGGTTTTTCAGTCATACATTTCTTCCCAGAATTCACTGTGAGTGAATTCTGAGAAACCTGTATATCCTCTGCTAGTCAGGGCAAGCATGTTAGTGACAGCCTGCATATACTGAAAACTGTCTGTATGTTGAGTTGGGCTGTTGAAACTTCTCTTCCAAGTGTGTTATTTTCATTATATAGCTTTTAGATTACACTTACTGTTTGTTTAACTTCTTTGTAGAAGATCTAGTTATTTTCAAAGCTGCTTGGAGCCTTTTATCATGGTATTTTACTTTTTCCCCCTCATCTGTTTAGGCTTAAGCACTCTGTATATGATAAAAAATTGTTTTATTTTCCTGTAAAACACCTTGGATACTGAATACAACCCATATGGCAGTTTAAGGAAACAGCATCTCCCAAAGAGGGTGTTGAATGTGCACAAATATGTTCTTGTTTTTTACTAGGGGCACCTGCCAAAACCCTGCTGACACATCAAGTGTAAAAAATATTTGGCATCAGTCATCTCCTCCAAAATTTCCGTGTAGATATTGGAAAATATTCTCTTTTATGTATTTATTTAATTCTGCATGATATTTCCTGGTCCTCGTGATCACATCTGTATGGAAAAGTAAACATGGCATGGCAAGTTCTCTAGTACTGAGGCCAGCTAGTCCATCCCGGTGAATTTGCTGTCCCTCAAAATAGTGACAAGTTAGCAGGGATGGGCCTTGAAATTATTTAATCTACTTATTGAAACATAACTTGAAAGGACTAAATCAGAAGTCAGATTGGAGATTATCTAGCTGCCTTACAGCAAGAGGGAGGTGGCAGGAGCAAGAAGTGGGTAGGTGATGGCAGGGAGAGAAAGAGGAGAATCAGAAAGATGTTCAAGTCAGTGTCATCCTCTCCTCCCTGCAGGTGGAGGCAATCTGGGGCAGCCCACATCACCCTGAGCATGTTTCTGCTGCATGGTCATTGAAAGGCTGGCCAGCTCTGCTGGGTGAACATTCATCTCTGCTTTTCACCATGTTGGTCTGCAGTGCCCCAGAGCAGAGCACAGAGACCTGTGGAGGCAGCAAGCATCCTGAAGCAGAAGCTGGTGTCACAGAGAAAATGTTTTCCATGCAAAAAAAGGTCAAATCTGTCTGTTCTTGCCTGCGCCATGTGGCTATGGGCTGGCTGGGTCTGTACCACTGCCTGTTCAATAACAGGGCACAGGCTGCCCTGGGTCCTCACAGTTTTGGGGAGGAGGAGGAAGGAAATACAACGGAACAGGCTCTTTCAAGGACCTTGCACGTTAGCTGCTAAAAGAGGCAGCATTTGCGGAGCACCTGCAGTCACCCAGACTCATCCCTGAGTGGATGGATGCTGGGCAGGGTTTGATCACCTGGACAGGATTGGCAGTGCTGCAGTAAGTGCAGGGTGAAGGTCAGGGATGTGTTTCTGTGGGTGCCTGCCACGGCAGTGCCTTGTGTGACCTACAGGCATGCCACATGGGGTGACCACCACTGACCACAGCACTGCCTGGGATTTTGTGGTGTGTGGTGACCTCAGAGAGAGGTGGGTGCTCCTGGCTCTGTCTGCTGTTCCTGGTGGGCTTCCCTGATGAAACCCAGGGTGCCATCAAAGAGTTAGGCAGAACGTACCATCAAGTCTACACAGTGACAATACAGGGACAATATAGGATATAAAAAATCAGGGCAATGAGCCTATCCAGCTTCACATTAGTCCTTTATTTATAGCAATGAGAACTTTCTTAGGGTTTGTCTTATGACGCTTTTTCATCCTTAGTTTATGACATTATGTCCCTGAAGTTTTCCTTGATTTCCTAAGTATTTTATCATCTGTTTTCTTGGTGACACTAAGAATTTGGCATATTTTTATGCCAATGAAAGTTTCTGCAAAACATAACACATTGCATTTAGATTTGATAAATTATTTCAGTTGAAAAAAGTCAAGGTTTCTGTTAATCACTCTGAGTGCAACATTTTGCTGTTTTGTTTTGGTTTATTTTACTTCAAAATGTATTCAAAACTCAAGTGCAATCAAAACAATTCATGTTAAAACTGCACTTGTTTTCAAGCAGGTTTAATCCAAAACAATTTTTACAGCTTTTTTAAAAGTAGCCTTGAATACTTTATGCAAGACTGTCTAGAACATTGTAGTGGTTTAGTTCGCATTTCTTACCTTCTGTGAGATAAGAGGTTTGGAGAAAGGCAAAGCAGGCTCAAACTTAAAGAATATGAAAGAAAGTTTATTACTAACAGAGTTAAGAGTAAAATAGAATAAGAGATTAAGACAAAAACCCCTTTTTTCTCCAAAC